>JANHFL010009594.1:9451-24076 GCA_032468155.1 Oxyrhabdium leporinum | reverse complement strand
CACACCCAAATTTTCACCCTCTTTTTTTTTGGGGGGGGGAGTGCGTCTTATGTTCTGAAAAATACGATAAATTGGCAGTAAAAAAACAAACCCCTGATAATCTGGCTGCACATTATATGTAATAAAATTGTGGATTAATTATAAGCAATTAGAATTTTTACCAAGGAAAATAGTATGCATCAGAAATTATCACATGAACTTCCCCATGATTATTGTAAGCTTTTGTAATAATTATATATAAAGTTACTTACTTTGTTTCATATGATTTTGTAAGCGTATTGTATCCTAATTTTTTTCTGTCAACAAAAATACAAGAAATCTTTTCTTGAGAAGGATTAATTGTATGGATAGGCAGGCAGATAGATTTCTAACTGTAATTTTTCTGTAACATTTTTATCTTTCCCTTGTTTTAGGCCCCATGATGTGCTGGCAACCCTGCTAAATAATTTGAAAGTACAAGAAAGACAAAACAGAGTGTGTACAACAGTGGCAATTGCTATTGTGGCTGAAACCTGTTCCCCTTTTACAGTATTGCCCGCACTTATGAATGAATACAGAGTTCCAGAATTGAATGTTCAGAATGGTGTATTAAAATCTCTTTCTTTCCTATTTGAATATATTGGAGAAATGGGAAAAGACTACATTTACGCTGTTACCCCCTTACTTGAAGATGCTTTAATGGACAGGTAATTTTCCCTCCACACTAAACTATTTTTTTTCTTTGGTCTTATTTGCCAGGTTATAGTAAACCTAACAAATATTAAGCCAATTACTTAGGTTCATGATTGTGGCAGTATGGAAGGACCACAGAGACATGCTCATTGACATGTGAAATTCTTGGGGTAGCTGAAAAATATGTTTTTTTGTTTCTTGGACATGAGAAATATACATATATGTAATAATTACTTTTGGACCTCCTTTATGTATTTAAATAAATGAATCATTAGTATATTTGAGTGTTATTCTGTAGTATATAGCTTTTCTTGAAATGCAGTAATTACAATGGTCTGGAGTTAAATAATCTTAAATGATAATCCTATTATATTCCTTTACCCCAACAGTAGAAAGGAAATGAGGATAAGGAAGAATTCCTTTCTTATCCTTGTTTAATTATTTGAATAGGAATTCAGCTCCAGAGCACATATAGGTGCTGGGGTAGAGGGGCCTCTATTGCTATGGTTCCTTCTACACTGGTTGTGTAAGTAAAAGAGAAAAAAGGGTAGTGATAGAGTGCTTTGTTCTTTGATGTTACTTTTACAGTATTCTCTACCCATGCACCTACACCTATCCCTGTCTTGCAACCTATCTTGTGCTGCTAAAGTGCTACTGCTCTCTATCGTTTTTCTATTTTTGATACAGCTTCTTACACTGATTTATTTTAGGAATTTGGTTGGCAGTATTTCTTTTCTTCTTTTTGTGGTATTGAAGCACAGTTTTGACTTTGAGTCAAAAGGAGGAAAGTTAACCCTGCCAATTACCAACCGAAGACTATTGGAGAGAAAAGGATGAATAATCATGTTCGATATTGAACAATTTTATTTTATCAAATTAGAACAACTTCTGGCTCAAGGATATCGGTGGAAAGAAAGAAAGAGACTAGAAAAACAAATAGGGAGCAAGTTACTGATGATGCCTGTACAATTTCTTTTTCAGGGATCTGGTTCACAGGCAAACAGCTAGTGCAGTAGTGCAGCATATGTCTCTTGGAGTCTATGGGTTTGGCTGTGAGGACTCTCTGAATCACTTGCTAAATTATGTGTGGCCCAACGTGTTTGAGACATCTCCTCATGTCATCCAAGCAGTTATGGGAGCACTGGAGGGCCTAAGGGTGGCTATTGGACCTTGCCGGATGTTACAGTATTGTTTACAAGTAAGTTGGATAAAGATGTCTGCTTAGGCTTCTGAATAATTTTTAAAAAGAATATTAAATCAGGAAAATTATTTAATGGAAGAGTATTTATTTATTTATTTATTAGTTAAACTTTTATACCGCCCCATTCCGACAGTATCCTACAGCTGTCCTAAAGACTTTGTTATATTGAACTCTAGAAAAGAATTGTAATGTAGCAAGATTCCATGTATATGGTTTGTGAACGAACATTGGTAATGAAATTTTCCAAGATCAGTTTTTCCTAATAGAAAATTTTCTATTGATTCATATGATAAGAAATAATATCTAGCATGGGCAGTGGATAGATTTGCCTTAATAAACACATAAATTATTTTAATAAAACACTAAATAAACCACAAATATAAAATCAACTGATTGGATTTTTGCACAGAATTTCATTTTGTGGCTACATGTAAGAACTTCTGCATCATTGTAATGTCGCTTTTGCCACACCCTTGTTGTGGTCTATTATGTAAGCAGCTTCTCAAAGCTTTGCCAATTATTTCTAGGAAGGATGAGCTAGACAATGTAGATCAAACTGAATGATATGATACCCAGATTTCTGACATGTCATAAAATGCCATTTCTTTGTAAATGATCAGTAAATAAGATGATTCACTTAAGTGCAATTTCATTTCTGCTTCTATTCTTTTCCTAGGGTTTGTTTCACCCTGCCAGAAAAGTCAGAGATGTGTATTGGAAGATTTATAATTCCATCTATATTGGTTCACAGGATGCTCTAATAGCACATTATCCACGAATCTACAATGACGAAAAGAATACCTACATTCGTTACGAACTTGATTACGTCTTGTAATTTTATTTCTCATTTGTTTTGTGTTAAATAGACAGCTATTCCATATTTGGTTCAGATCTGGTGATGTACAATTTTTAAGACACTGCAGAGTACCGTAGAATGGTCAGAGGCAGAGCTTAGAAATCAATAGCATGATTTTTAAATAACATGTCTTTGTTTTGGTGTTAAAGCCAGTAGTGACCAAGAACACAATGATTTCAGAGAATATGGGGGGGAAATCATCTTGAGGATTTAAGATTCTGTTCCTTGTGTTTAAAGGGGCTGTTTGAGAAATAAACATTTGTGTATAAAATATTAATGGTTATTTGTGTGTGAGCATTTTTGGGCAGGGAGACATATAAGAAGTCTCAGATCATCAAGCAGTTTATGTAAAAAGGTGGCATATTACATTTTAATCGTCTTTGTCATACCCTAGCTTTTGAATAAATAAGAAACGTTCACATTTTGATTGTTGTGTCTTTATCCTGAAAAAGCACTTGTTATAAAATTGGCTTTTGTAATGAATAGACTTGAGGGTCTTTATTTTTTCTTTTCTCCACCAAATATTTTCCTGTCATATGTCCACTGTTTTCTTCCAATATTTGTTCTCCTGAAGCAGTAATGAATTCAAAACTGGATATTTAATGAATATTGAAACATGGCTGTGGATTACACACTAAAATAGGTGTATATGTGGTGTTAAAATGTTATTGGGAGGCTATGTACAATATGTAATGTTCAGTGGGTAAACATTACATCAAATATCCACCAGCAAATTTCATGGTGGCTGGTCATGGTAACACTTGTTCAAAAGGGGAAAATGGCACAGATGTCTAATTGATGATAGCAGCCATTGTATGTGGGATGTGGAAAGACTGAGCACATTTCATGCCCACTATAAAAGAAAAATGAAGCCTGTGGTTAATAGATGCCATTCAAGTTGTCATTTTGTGGCTGCTGTTCCCACTTAACTATCTGGAGGTTGGAAAGGAAAATTGACAATTGATTAGCAAACATTCAGTTCAGATGACATTGCAAACCTGGAATTTAAATGCAATTAAATGGGATGCCTGTTCTAGGCTCACACACTGGTAACTTGAATCAAGGGTTAGCACAGGGGAAAGTATGCATTTGTTGGTCAGGGACAATACTCTGTTAATTTATAAAGAGAGTAAGGCTGCAGCAAACCAGATGAATATGTGCAGTAAAAAATTGGGGACCATGCAAAGTTTATGGAAAGCCTCCAAGGCCACATTTTTTAAAACTCGTGTCTCAATTGCTATCTCAGACTGTCTTTAAATATGTCAGAACCATGACGCTTAGATTCCCATGTTCTTGAAGATATCAAAGAATCTGAGACATACAAAAAGCTTTATTTAACAATAGCATTCATGGAAAATGTGCAGTGCAGTCTCACATTTTAAGCTCTACTTTAAGCTTGGAGGTTGACTAAAATAATGTGCATCAGATGCTTACATATAATGGGCTTCTTCCCATCTACTAGAAGAATATGTTTTAATTCCAAAGCTATGTAGGGTCCAAAATGCTATAGCTTACTAGTTAATCTCATCTTTTTTTCTGGCCCTGTTTGTTTACCCCATTGAGAGAGAGGTGCTTTTCAAAGTTCCTTTAAAGATGCCCTGTGAGAGTCTCTAGGAGTTACCTTTCCTCTGAGCCTTTTAAATTCATGATGAGCAGGAAAGAAGTATAAAACATTTAAATAAACATTGATTTTATTTATATAGAAGAATGCACATTATGACCTGAAAATAACAATTGTTTAAGTTCTGTTCTGGCTCTCCCCATCTCTTATTCAAACAGAAAACAGTTGAATGGATCCAGTACAAGTAAAACATTTTATGAATCTTTCATACTACCTGGGGAAAAGGAATTATTGGTTCTTAGGCTCTCCCTGTTTAGAAAGGCCTGTCTAATGTTATTTATTGTTCACATCAGAAATTTTTCAACTGGGAAATCCAAACTAGTTTTTTTTAGATATATGTATATGGCTGCCTATCGACATATTTTAGGGCAGCTCACAGATAAAGCAAACAAGTTTTATTACTATTCAAAGAATAGCAGTTGAACATAGCATACATACAAAAATATAACGAGTCAACGTTTATTTTATTACATTTTTATGCCACCCATCTTAGCTTAGACTAAATGAAAAGCAGTAAGATAAAATATTAGAATATTACTTTTAAAATTGGCTTAAAATTAGCATGACATAAAACAACCTCTGACAACATGGTATCTTCCAAGTGTCAGACAGTGGGATTCACTTACCTCTAGCCAACATGGCCTTAGTCATTGATTTGACCTATTACAACTGTAAATTTAGTACAGTTGCTAAAGGTGAATTTAAGCCATCACCTTTGGGGGAAAGGGTCAAGACAACATCGGAATATGTCCTTTTAAACTGTTCAGTGGAACATCTGTATGTGAGGATGAGTCTTCCCTGAGAGGTTCAAGGGCTATTAATAAAAGGCCACATGCATTTCAAAAAAGGTACAGGCCATCTACTCTTTTTAGCAGCTTTAGATGTTTGCCTTCCACCAGCGCTTCTTCCCCCAATAGTTCCAGTCACCTTTAAAAACTCTTTTTAACATTGGATCCCACATCCATATTTGATGACTGAAAATTCCATTACTGTAACTAGGCACTGTGTCAACAAGTATTTCCATCTGTCCAAAAGGGGAGAATGGTTTTTCTACATCAGGCATGATTTTATATACTTTTATCTTATAGCTCATCTTTCATTATAAGATATCTGAATTTGCCCTCCACGAAATGGGGATTTCACCATAAATCCTAGAAGTATCCCGAAGTCCAGGATCGACCCCGGAAGCAAGAGGCAGCGGGCCGTATAAGTGGCGACCTCCAAGGGCAAAAAGGCTGATTTCAAACGCAATGCCGTCAGAAGCTTGAAGGAGACACATGATGTACAGAATTTTATAGCCAGGCCCAACTACAACACCGGACCCAAGCGCCGCTACTTTAATTGCCGATAAACTGCGCATTGACCAAGAAAAAGGAGAGCAATCGCAAAGGGCACATTTCGCGCGAGGGGGCGGGGGACACCAGGGAGCGGAACAAAGGAAACGATCCCGACGGGCTCTCCAGCAATCGGCAGGAGCAGCCTCGCATTTCCGGACATGGAGAAGGAGGAGGGGAGAGCCAAGGCGCAGTTCCAAGCTACGCTCGGCAAGGGGCGCTCTTGTTTAAGGCGAGCGCGGCCCGGAGAGTGTGTTGGAGTGATGTCAGGGCTAGCTGGGTTGAATGCATCCGTACTTCCTGTATCAGAGCAGGCTTGGCTAAATACCAGCGGGTTTTTCTCCTCCTGACCTAGCGAGCTGCTGCGGGAAGATTGTCAGCCCGCGATCGCGCGTCTCCCCTTCGGAACGTGGCTTGGCATCTCCAGGCGGGGAGAGCTGCATGTGGGCGAGCAAAGCCCGGGGGACGTCATGGCAGTGCTCAAACTGACCGACCAGGTAAAAAAGAAAGAGAGAAAAAGACCACCAACAATAGAATCGGGGGAGGGCGAGGGTGGGGGAAGCCCACGAATAGCTGCTGCGTTGCTGGAGAGCCGCTGCAGCAGGAGCAGCAAGCGAGGCGGCGGCAGCAGGTCGCGTCGGAGGCCGGGTCTTCGTTTTGGGGAGGTCGGGGATCCCTAGCTAAGCGCCGGGTCTCCTCCTCTCGGGGGCGAGCCTTGCAAGCAAGCCATCTCGCAGGCTCCTGGGTGCCGCGCTCTCCCAGGGGCGGGAGCAGAGGAGAGGGGAGTGCGAGGATACGGTCGAGGCGGATCGCTCGTCAAGTTTCTCATTGTCTAGGAAATGGGAGCAGTTGTCAAAGCAGGAGGCGGTGGGGCGGGCATCTCGGAAACGACGGCGCTTTGGCCGCGTTCGCACAACTGCACGGCCCCGCCGCGCTTTCGGCGTTCGCACGGCACGCTGACCTTTAAATGAACCACACGGACAGCCCGTCCCAGATCTCAAAGTAGCGGATTACGTTTTCGTACCCCCCCCCCTTCCTTGCAGTTCCGACCCATGGCTTTTAATCCCTACCGGCGCGTTTTGCCCTTATCTTTCCTATCTTGGCATTGATCGGGCCGGAGATATGCTTTCGCGTGTTGACCTCCATCCCTACTGCTGGGGGGAGGGGGAGGAGAAATGGATAAGGGCATCTCCTGATAGTGTGTGCCGGAGTGAGGGGGATAGAGAGCAAATCGTTGAATTACTCTGTTAGTTGCAATGTCCCTTCGGTCCCAGCTTTTTGACATGAATGGCTTCACCCGAAATGTTAATGTATCTTTATTGCGCCCCCGCCTCTCTCGTCTTCTCTGTTCAAACGTTTACACACTTTATAGCGATCTGCGTTCATGGCTGTTAATTGGCTGTTCAATCGGGGCCAAAGCCCAGTTGCTGGTGAGCTCAAATATTTATGCAGCTTTTATTAAGCCTGATTTTTTTTTTAAAGGAACCGCTCCTAATAGGCTGTTTGGTGAACCAATCCTCAGAACTTTTAGATTGGTTGAAGGACAAGGTTAGGAGGAGTGAGTTGAAGGGCTGAGTGCCTTAACTTAGCAACGCAAGCCCCTGTTAAGAAGTGCTCATGAGAATATCAGAAGGACCGACCTCACTGTTTTCCAAGCACAGGGATGCTGTGTCTTGGATGCCAGGCAAATAGGCCCTTTTAATTCTTTTCTAGGCTGCAGGTGGTGGGTGAGTTTGGCAGAGATTCAGATGGGTTTCATAAATGAGTGAAATGCGGGTTTGAGAGTTAAACTTCCTCCGCCTTCCCCAAGTGTGCTCCAAAGTCCACACATTATACATCTAATTTGAAAAAATAGAGCTTTATAACACATTAGCACACTCAAAGAGCTAAAAGGAAATTTTAATTACCGCAGTTCAAAATGTTCGGTTTAAATATTATCCTGGAACGTTGTAATAAAATTGTCTCAAAAATCCCGGCAGTAGGGATTATCACTTTAGATTTTCAGAAAAGTAAAGAAATTGTTGGTTGTCCTTGCATGAAATCATATATATGCTATTCATTAGGAAAGAATTACGTTTTCTTAGAGATGTTTGGGAAAGAACTTTTAAATGCATATTAAGGAGCACTTTGACCTAATTCATTCTAAATCATTTATTTCTATTCTTAAATAGCACATTTTTTTCTAATTCTCTTGTCAATAACCAAACAAAGCGTTTAATGGTGACATCAAGTTCCTTTAGTAATCTAACTTGTCTCTAGAATATGCTGACTAATTTGCATTCAGTTAATTTAATCTACTAATTTTGCTTTAATTTAGTGTGTATAATTTGTCACATGGATTTTGGTCTAAGTCTTCTCCTAAAAGTATTACTTAAGTTTTGTTTATGGGAACACAACCTCTACATCCAATACTGTACTGCAGCATAGTGTTAGCTAATAACGTCATATAGTCTTACATGAAATACTATGTATTTATTCTGTAAAGTAGACTATACATCTTGGTAGCCTAGATTTTTTTTAGAGTTGTAAGGCTAGTAGCATTTCTAAGTGCTGTCTCAGGTCTACCTCTTCATGCTGCTTTATTTTTATATAGATATTTCTAATTTACAATAAAATGGTTTCATATTGGGTGGCTTTCTCTGGCCTCCACGGTGTAGCTTCCATTAATCCAGCTAAGATTTGTAAATTGAACATCTTTGCTGCAATGAATATTAAAAGTGTTTGTGCTTTAGATGTCACTTCAATGCTTAGACTTTTTCTTGAAGCCAGATTTTCCTGGGAATTAGTTATAAAGATTTAAAAACTTTAATGAGCCTTGATGATTAATGTTATTTGTCAGTTTTTCTTCAGACATGATTTTATTTTTTAAGTTACCCAAAGCCACTAGAACTGGGTGAGAGTGAGAGAAACAGAGAGACAGACATTTTCAGTGTTTGTACATAGTAAATCCAAACTAAATGAATAACTTTTAAGGTTCAGCATTCTGTAAAAATCATATTTTGGCTTAGCATGTTGTGATTTATTTAAAAAGCCATGAGTAAGCAAACTAATATTTTAGCACAAGGTGCGAAGGAGTTTACTTTTTTCCTCATGTTGTTTAGTTCTAGTCATAGGCAAATTAGTTTTAATCAGCCAAACTTAGTATTAAGAAATCTAAGACTTCTCTGGAAGGTAAAGGCAAGAATTCCTGCTTTTCCTGAGCTAGAATCCCACCTCAAATAGGAGGCCTTCTGATTCCCTGGAGCTTTTTCATTGGTTAAATGAGGGAAGAGCCAATCCTTGCCAGCAGCCTTTTCCCCTGAAGGTTAGGGAGCAATCCAGAGTGGTGGGAGAGGTGCAGGGAGAGGCTGTTTCCATCCCTACCAATTGCAATAACATTGCAAATGTTGGGCTTTTGAATATTGATAAAAAGAGCTCTGCTGGTCATCTTGGGATATTTTACTCCTCAGAAAATGGGCAACCAGATGCCCCTTGGGTGCTTAGTAGAACAGAGACACAGACGTACCATTTACCCACCCTTGTTTCCCTGCTGCTATTTGAAGGAATGCTGCTTCCAGAGGTAACATTCAGTCTTCAAGATTAATAGTCTTTAATAGACTGGTCCACCCTCTATCCTACCCTCCTTCTGAGACCATTATACTTCAAAGTATGTTTTGAATTATCATCGTTAACCATTTTCAAATAGCAAAGCTGGGGGCAAAATAACAGCAAATAAATAAAATTTCTGTCAATGGAAAAAGCACGAATAGAGTGAAAATTTTACATCCAGCCTACTAGAGGAGTTTGTGTATCACTCTGAAACATAACGAGATTTGTATGATTTGTCCTTATGTGTTCAGTTTGTTCCAGAGCACGGATCAGTGTAATATATGAATCCAGTCACTCTTGTGGACAGTTCAAGGGCGACAATAAAATAGGTCCTCAGAAAGGTATGCAATTGTAGTAAATTATCATACATTCAACAGCCAAACATGCATGCTTGAATTGCCTCACTTACAATAGGCTTGCATAATCTCTTCTGTGTGATACAAACATGCCCCGCTATCTTAGCTTGACCCTAAATATATCCCAAATTTTTTTCTAAATTATTATTCTTAATAAGACAAAATGACAGAACAGTCTTTTTAAACACATTTAAATGTAAATCAGATTTAAATTTTAATTACATTTTTGTTTTGGCTCCAGCATGACTACCTACAAGCAATTCAAATCTATATCGGCTCTCCACCCCTCAAAAGTTGCACACTTGTGGCTTATTGCAGCTGTCACAGCAGACACTATATGTTCATCTTGTTGAATTGATTGATTTTTGCCAGATGTCTTTAGCTTACACTGTCCACATTTGCTACTTAAGGCTGGCGGTGCTTCAGCAAAAGCCCATTTCAGTCAGTGCGTTGTCCTGTTAAGAACTAATTTCTGCTTTTTAGGGAGAGAAGACACTTGTGGTTTGTGTAAACATCCTGCTTGTGAGTGTTACTTGGAGGTTGATGTAAGAACTTCTGCAATTAACTCTTGTGACACATGTTACAAGACACCATGCTTCAAGTCTATGAATCTGAATACGGTGTTACTGCATGCTTAGCCAGAAATAAATGTGCCTGTTTTCATGATATACTTAGCATGGCATATTGCATGAAAAACCATTTCTAAACACAGAGAAAGTTCTGAGCAGGAGCAAAATATTGGTTTTATGATAAAACAAGCATGTTATCTTGCAAGTGACAAGATAATTCTGATTACTAATACAGCATCCAGAGAAAATACCCAGCAAAATCATATATATTTATTGGTAGAGTTGTGTAGAAGATTACTAGGCTAGGGTGCTTTCAGATGAGAATCCTGTTGACATAACTCACAGATTCTTCCTAGATCCACACTTTAACTGGTTTCGCATGTTTTATTGTGCTATGGTTGGCTCCTCTATGGTTTATTGAATAAATCACAATAGGAGAGATTACATATTTCACCAAACCCAATGATGAGTTACAAATAGTAATCATGTGCTTGACTTAATATGCTAATCCAAAACCAAATCATGTTTTCACACAAACTGAGCAGTATGATCCTCCATTACTAATCCTCCCATGTTGCAGGTAGTCCACAACATACAACAGTTCATTTAGTGACTGTTTGAAGTTACAATGGCACTGAAAAACGTGACTTATGATAATTTTTAAAATTTATAATCATTGCAGCATCCCCATGACCATGTGATCAACATTCAGATGCTTGGCAGCTGACTCATATTTATGACAGTTGCGGTTACTTGGGGTCATATGAACAACTTTTGTGACATTTTGGCAAGCTAAGTCAATAGGAAAGCCACATTCACTTAACAACCATGTTACTAACTTAATTGCAGTGATCCGTTCAACAACTGTGGCAAGAAAGGCCGTAAAATGGGGCAAAACTCACTAAACAAATGTCTTGCTTAATAACAGAAATTTTGGGCTCAATTATGGTCGCAATTTGAGGACTACCTGTATTTTTGGAGTGAGTGCATAATGGAGTGAGTGAATAACCTGTATAATGGAGTGAGTGCTCCATTGCTGGAAGTTTTTAAAAGATTAGACAGCCATTTATCTGGAATTTTATAGGGCCTGCTGCTTGAGTAAGGGGGTTGGACTAGAAGATCTCCAGGGTCCCTTCCAACTCTGTTATTTTGTTATCTGTTATTTTCCTCGTGTTGTAGATGAGCCATTAAAAACAGAAAGGCAGAATAACTGACTGATGGGAGAGGTAATATCCTTGCCCCACCAGACTGAGTATGGTTTAGGAAACAAACAGCCATAAACTGAGTTCAACTTAGAGTAAAATGATCAACCCTCGAGCTGAATCTTAAATATTCTTTAAACTGTAGCTCTTAAATTATGGTACTTAATTTCACCCTAACCGTTTGTTGTACTGCATATCCCGCTAAAGCCACAGGAACAATAAGGAGTCCATTTATTAGGGTTAAAAATAGCTTTAATGTTGCCCTCAGAAAATACCACAGTATGTTGAAGAAACCAAAATGATCCTAAATTTGACAGAAACCATTACTGATTTCAGGTGACTTATATTGTATTCTGGCATATCTCAGCAATCACTGAGGGCGGAGGTGGAATCCTACCAGTTCGGGCGAACCAGTAGGTCCGACAATCAGCTGGAGGCCGAACTGGTAGCTCCGATGATCAGCTGGCCCTGCCCCCCCACCCCTGCCCTTTCCTGTTCTATATCCGCTCAGCTGATTTGCGCGGAACAGCAGATTGCCGCGCCTCAGCTGTGTTACTAACGCTGAAGTAACACCAAATGTAAGTTTTCAAGCTGTTTGTCAATGTTGCACACGCGAAGCGCGCACACACCAAACCAGTAGCAGACTTCACAGGATTACACCACTGACTGAGGGGATATAAACCCTTTCTTCATTACTATTTTGTCAGCAGTCAGGGTTAGATAAATCTAGAGGAAGCACTGTAGTCAATATGACCAAAGGCCTTTTTCACACAACACTCTGCTCCCCCAATGGGCTAGGAGATGCCAGTGGAAAGCCCATAAGCAGGACTTTAGCCCAACAGCCCGTTTCACCACAGACACTATTAGTGTAAAGTTCAGTGACAAGTCATTTATCTCTGTTTGCATTTAAAGATCTCTTCTCTTTCTCTCTCAGAGTCACTCTATATAGCCTGTGGTCAAAATTCAGTATTTTACAAAAATGTGAAGTTGGCAAACTTGCTAACAGTAGTAATGATGCTTTTTAAAAATGCCTTTTTTTTAAATTCAGTTCATTGTTTGCTTTTTGAACACAGAATTTCAGAGAATCTCTGCATTTTTGTGACATTTTCGGAGCTAAGGATATGGATTAGGAATAGGATGATTGCCACCATCCCCTCAGTGCCTTGCAGATAAGATTTCTGTTTATATTTTAGCCTCAAGGAAGGAAGAGATAAAATTAACTGTGTTTATCAAATGGCTCATCCAAAAGAAATCTAATCAAAATATGTGCCTCTCCCAGAAAGTAATTAGCTGCAACTTTGCTTTTCAAATAGGGACATGCAGCAGTCTATAAAAGTCTGTTATACTATGTGTGTCCATCGGTTGGGTGTGCATGCTGGGCAGGTTGCACTTTCTTGAAATATAAATGTCATTCACCAAAACTCCTGATTCTTAAGGTCCTTTTTTTCTGTGCCTAATGTGTGACTTGTAACCTTTTCCACCTAACTACAGCAGAGGGATTTGGTTGTCATGCCAACGTTTAAATAGATGGGAATCTTATACTGTGCAAGCATTCATAGATGTCCCCAGGTAATCCCAACGCCATATCTGACCTTATAACGAAGAGCAGGTAAATTTTGCTTATAGCTTTCTTCTAATGTGGTTCCTTCTGTAAAATGGCAACATAATCCCCACTGCAGCTTTAACCAGCCTGAACATTTTGGAATCATGAATGGAGCCTGATTTGTCTGTAAACGTTAATTTAATTGCAGATTAAATTAAATTCTTCTTTCCTCTTTATCTTCCTTGGATCAGGCTGATTGAACTATGTCAAAAATAAGCAGTCTGATGTTCTCTAGATATTTTCCTCAAACCTTGGGGGTGCCTCAGTGGTACTAGTAAAGTGTAATTTTTAAGGTGGACTTACAAACACCATAAACCCATCTACATATTAAGGAACCAGGTTTATGGAAATTTATAGTCCAAAAAATGTAGAAAATAGCATATTGCTTATCTTGTCTATGCATGATATACATTTTATAGTTTCTCCTTTTCCTTCTCAAGCTTCAAGGGAATCATGAAAGAGATATTGAAATACGTTTATTCACAATAGTGTTTAGGATTGGCTGTTAAAAGCATCAGGTATATATAATGAATTTTCATCACAAGGGGACTTATATATTTGTTTTACCATGTTTCCATAGTGAAAAGGTAGGAATTGCTTTATGTGACATTTGGACTCAGTAACTGGATTCATAGTTCAGAAAAATAGGATGCCCCATCAAGTTCAGTATCCATGGTCCAACCTTGTTTTCTTTAGGATAAGAAGACATTTTTTTCATTTATCAGTGACATTTCAGGGTTTTAGCTCTATTAGGTTCCTTGATCCTGTCAAGCAGCCTTCCCCAATCTGCGGCTGTGAAGTTATGTTGGACTTCGATGGCTACAACATCCATGGGATGGATGGGAGTTAGCTTAAATCAGGGGTGGGGAACTATAACATGGCTGGCTCAGGAATTCTGGGAGTTGAAGTCTATAAGTCATAAAGGGAACATAATTCGTCACCTCTGGCTTAAATATTTATAGAGAACAGCAGGTGAATGAAGACTGCTCTGGGAAGTCCTGTTTATGTTCAACTGAAATCCTGTTTCAGCTAAAAGTAAAGACATGGATTTGTAGGAGACAGGCCCAGTATCTATCACTCTGTCCCCTTGCACAGTTTGAGCCTACCTGCATTTCAGAAGCACTCCTAATCTTCAGAATAAATATTAATAGAATATTGCATTGGATGTATTGGGAACTCATCAAATTTGCAGATGACACTAAACTAGTAGGAATAGCCAACACCCCAGAAGATAGGTTCAAGATCCAGAAGGATCTCAACAGATTTGAACAGTGTGCTCTATCTAACAAAATTAAATTCAGTATGAATAAAATTAAAATTTTACACTTAGGCAAGAAAAACCATTTATACAGGAATAGCTTCGGTGAAACTTGACAATATACTTGAAGTTTCTTTATCATATGATTATGCATGCTGATTGATCCTTTGCATGTATTTTTTTCAGATACATGTAGAGCATTCAATATTCTATGCTATGTAATAAAATGAATAATGCAATGATTAAAATTATAACTTCTAAAATAAAACATAGTAGGAAATACTACTATGTAACGCCCTCTACATGGGGCTCCCTAACAGGAGCATCCGGAAACTTCAACTGGTGCAGAATGCGGCCGCGCGGGC
>JANHFL010009593.1:15239-26806 GCA_032468155.1 Oxyrhabdium leporinum | reverse complement strand
AGGAAGGAAGGAAGGAAGGAAGGAAGGAAGGGAGGGAGGGAGGGAGGGAGGGAGGCTTTTAGCCCCACTTCCTAATTAGTATTTTACTGAGAGCCATAAAGCCATAGAAGTCCCTTTATGCTCACTTGGGGTACATGGGTGTATATGTTTCAATGACTTACTTCACAGCTGAACACCTGTTCCTTTTTGCTCAAATGTGCATAATATTTACCCTTCTTTTGCTGACATTTCCTGAGATTGCCTAGACCAGGAAGTTTTCAAGTTCAACAGGGAATTAAACACCTTTGTGCTTGGGGATATGTTTAGACAAAGCAGGAATCTGTACTTGAAGGGCTGCCACAGAGAAAAGGGGTCAACCTCTTTTCCAAAGCACCTGAGGGCAAGACGAGAAGTAATGGGTAGAAAATCATTATAGACATCCAACCTATAACTAAGGAGAAATTTCCTGGCAGCAGGAACAATTAATAAGTGGAATGGCTTGCCTCCAGAAGTTGTGAGTGCTCCATCACTGGAGGTTTTTAAGAAGAGACAGCCGTTTATCCAGAAAGATCCATGGTCTCCTGCTTGAGCAGGCAGTTGAACTAGAAGATTTCGCTCCCTATTATTCTATGTTCTATCTCTTTCTTATAGCATATATTACCTTAGTCTGGAGTGCAATTCAGCCATTTCTGGTATGAATTTATCATATTTATACATTTGCTTAATTTACTTCAATATTTTTTTAAAAAAATACACACACAGTACAAACAATCCCATATTCCTTAACTATAAATATACCAATACAAACTTTTAACCCCTCCCAAAAAGAATATAATCAATAACAGAACAGAAGAAAGGAAAATGAACAATGTGTGCATATCACCTGTCTGTCAAGGTCACATTCACATGCATTGCATATAGGATATTTGCTAGAGAACTGGGATTGGCCATGGTCAATTAATCATATCCACCAATTGGCTGAATTCAACTTACTGATGTCAGGTCTTTGCCAACCAAAGGAAAGCTTTGTTTTGTTTGTTTTTTCAGTGATGGTTCCCAAACAAAGCAATTTTCATTCTCGGCACCTATCCTGGGAGAAAAGGAAATGTTTAGGTCTCTGTATAAATCTTAACGAAAAAAACAGCAACCAGCAGCTACAAAGCTACAAAACATCACACTATCCAATGTCTTTGTAAGCAAACTGTTTTCATTCAATAAAGGACTTTATGGGAGAGATAAATAACTTGAAATATTACTAATGGTCTAAATGTAATTGTAGTGACAGGGTATATAGTGAGATATTTGTAGATGCAAATGGACTGCCTGAATACTTCCAGGATAATATGATAAGTGACTAATAAGTTGCTGTGCTTTGGTTTGTTTATGGTGCTGTAAGGACTTTTCAACACCACTGCATTGTTTTCTTGATCACATATGAATGAATAGCATTATTGCATTATGGCAAAGTTCTGTTTTAAATCTCTTTGTGCTGAATTTGCTTTAATATGCTTTAACTCTATAAAGAAATTGCTAGCATCAGGCATCCCTAAGCAAGAGCTATTTAACATGTTTTGGTTTCATTTAATATCTAAACACTTTAAATCATCACAGGATGATCAATGCTTATGGAGGAAGACTTTGGGTGGAGGAAGTAGTAGTAGTAGCTTGTTCTCAAATATACAGTACATTCATTAGAGAAATTAGGCCGAAAACACCTAAGACTCCTATTACCAGCAATATTGTCCTCTATGACAGTGAATATTGTCCTCTATGACAGTGAAATTTGATTTTTCTGACAGCATTTATATGTATGTTGTATTGTGGTTTATCTTTCTTTTTCTCTTATTATATCATCATGAATTCATGCATAACCATGTGGCCTTAACAGATGAGGGCATGTGGAAATGGCAAACTGCAAATTCAGATAGTGAAGATGCAAAGTAGAAAAAATATTTTATATTTTCTTCCAAGAAGTTTCTGTATCCAATCGTACCATATTATGCCAGAAGGAGTAGAAAAAGTTGATGGGAAAGGAAGGAGGAAAATGTGTATGGGTCTTGCTGGCCTATAATTATTCTATGATTGAAAGTAAAATTGGAGAACTAGTCACTTTTACCCTGAAATTCTTATACTTCAACCAAACATGTGAAGTTGGAAGAAGGTCTAGGAAAGGAATTGCCTGGAGAAGAAATTAATAGATGTTCCATATCCTGCTGCTTTGGAAATTTTAAAGTTATAACCAAGGGTTCATCATAATGATCAACTTATATATTCATTCATTCATTCATTCATTCATTCATTCATTCATTCATTCATTCATTCATTCATTCATACATTCATTCATTCATTCATTCATACATTTCTATAGCTGCCCAGCTCAGTTAAATGACTCTGGGTGACTTACATATCTGTGAAGAAGTATCTGAGCTTTACATAACAGATATAGCAAGATTTATCCAAAATTGAATTTGCATAATTTTTTAAAATATATTTTAAAATAATTTCATTGAACTTTTAGAGTAACCATAGTTAAAAAAATAGAAAAAAGAAAAAGTGTAGAAAAGGAAAAGGAAAAAATAAAATAAAATAATAAAATAGCAACAAGGACAATAATAAAAAGTGGTTTCCAACCTTCATCATGTTGAGCATAAGCTACTATAATAATTTTTCACCACCTTTTAAAGTTACAAATAAAACACTATTCTCCCCATAGGCTAATTTTCACCCATATGCAATCCAGAAAGTTGCTTTTTTTCAGTCCTGACTCAGCAAAAAAGTGTATTAGTAGTTACCAGAAATACCAGAGTTTATCCTTGAAGAAATAGTTGAACTTTATATTCTTCTTTTTCTGCTCTTCACAATCTTAAACTTAAAATTATTCCGGTGGCATTGCAGGATTTGATCTTTCATCAATCTTTAGTCTTCAATAGGCATCTTCAAAGTTTTCACCAGCCTACTTTATAAGTCTCATTATAGGGCATCTCCAGATTTCTTGTCTCAACTGTTCTTTGTCCAGATTCTTTTCTTGATTTGCCTTTTGTATTCCCATTTTGATAATTTCAATTTGCCATGACTTCAAACTATGTTTAAAAAATGGCTATGTCAGGCAAAGGGTTTTTTTAAAAAAATTCTCATTATCGTCTTAAAAATTATCCAATGAAATCTATATCCTTTCTGAAATACAGAGTTTCATTTCAGTTATTCCTCATGAGTATATTATTTAATTACATATTTGTTTTTTCAAATCTTATACCAAAAATTATTCATATTCCAATCTCTCTGGAATCCTACTCCATTTAAGGTTTTTTAAAAATCTTTTTTTAACCATTTGTATATTTTAAATTCATAAATCTCTTCTTAAAATTTAAAATTTCTTAAACTGAAAGAAGGTAAAACTCACCATGTGTCAAATTAAGCTTGCCATTTGACGGTCTTCAATATCCATAAAATTGTTAAACTGGATATTGAATATGATTAAAATGTGGTTGACTGGCTTAGTCCTTATTAAAGACTCTTCTGGTATGAGAGCAAAGATGATGTTGTCATCGGCTCCTGGTGCTCAAATCCATGGGAGACCAGTTTCATTGTCTCCTCATGGGAAGCTGACTTCAGAACTTGCATGGGTGATCTCTCCTTCTCTCCTTCTTCAGACAGTTTCAAAGGCCTGGTGTACTCACCAGTTTTTCATTATTCACAGTAGTCACCTTCTCTCCTCATTTGCAAGGACACATCAGTCAACCACAACTCACAGTAGAAGCCATTTGTGTATGATTTCTAAAAGAAATCTTTACACACCTTATTTGAATTTAGCAGGGTCTTAACTGGGACCATTTTCATGCAAAGCATGCTATCTATTTCCAAGTTGCAGGCCTTCTTGGAGGAAAAAAGTTAAGGAGTTGCTGTAGCGCCAAAGGGTTTGTGACTCTCCCGGGACCTCCATGAAAGAGTTAGAGAAGTGCCTAAACCACAACAGCAATAACTTCTCTGTTATTCAAACTATGTCTAAAACATGGCACTTTGGAATTAGTACAGAGTTGCTCTCATGAAGTCTAAAATAGTCAGACTAATAAGAAGTGTTTGACTATTTATATATGCAGCAGTATGCTTCTCAAGTGCAAATTGAAGAAATATATTTAGCTTTCTGTTGGGAGTCATGAAATTGGCATGAGATACAAGGCAACTGGCATGAGAATCCTCCTATTTCTTAAGCTAAATGAAAACAGAGGAGTAAGCAAACAATGATTAAGCATCCAAGTAGCCCATCCTTTTTGGACAAGCAGCTTCATGCAGAGAATGAAGAATAACCAGTCTTTCAGAACTAAGGGACTTCGTTTCCCCTCTCAATACATCTCCATTTCCCTTGTAGTTGTGCTTGGACTCCTTCCATCAGGATACTACACTATGTCCTTCTGCTACTAAGAAAGCGGGACAGACCCTGCTTTTAACTGGATTGTTCAAACCAAGACCCTGAAATCCACTAAGGCTGACATGAGCTAGACAATCATTTGAATTCCTACCCTTGAGACAAGGTAGATATTCATCTTTTCCTAATAAACTTGAAGACTACCTTCTTCTGGTTGATAAGATAACTTTGTGTTTCTGGAGCAGTCTTTATGTCAGCTTGGCTGACGTATGTTTTTCTTTGTTTGTTTGTTATTAGATCTACAACTCAAACTTAAAGCAACATTTGCACAAACTGGGCATGTTTATAGCAACATGGCTGATATATATGGGGCACACAGATGCCATTATCACCAGTCTAGCAGTCAGCCCAATTTGATGCTGCTGTTCTTGGATTCTGCATTCTTAAAATATCCCCATCCAAATCTTGGGCCATTGAGAGGTATAGTAGAAGTCATCACCTGCCATTTGGAGATTGTCAGGATTTGAATGGGAAAATCAGACTTAAACTCAGATCAAGCAAGATGAAGGAGCTGTTGATTCAGAGGCCATCTGATTTTAGGATTGCATTATCATTGACTTGATGAAAATAGGTTTCACCAGGAAGATCAGACTTCAGATCTGATGATCTTTCTTTACTCTTAGCTCCTGGTCAAAAAGCTGGTGGAGACCCTGTCTAGAAGGGCTTCTGTACAGCTTCATCTGGTGTAGCCTTATCAGCAACAGGACTATTTGTCAGGGCCTAGCATTTAGAGACTATCTTTCTCCAGTAGTTTCTGTTATTCTACCCAAATTATAAGGGGGGAACTTGCTAAGAATGCCTGATTACCAGTAGGAGGGAACTTGGAATGAGCATTGTCTCTAGCATCTTCCCTTGTTTGTAATAGCTTCTCCTCTGATGTAAAGATGGCCTTACAGAAACAGATGAAAATGTGGCTTTTCTGGATAGTCTTTGAAGATTATGCTAGTTGTATCATAGTCAATATGTTTAACAAGCTTTTTACATTAATTTAAAATGAGACTGAATTTGATTATTTTAATATTAGCATGGCTTGTATTTTTTTATAAATACATTCTCTAAGCTGCCTTGAGAGCAGTTTCAGATAGTAGATAAATCTAAACTACTAAAAGAGTACTGGGGATGATGTTTTAACTGATTAGCCTATCAAATAAGCAAACTCTCCTTAGGTTTACAGCTGTGTGCTGGAAAATCTTCTACCTTTTGAATATCTGCCACTTTGCCCTTCTTTGGATATGCATCTATATGAGTAACCTGGGAAAATCAGTCCCACTTCCAATACAATGCAGCGGTTAAGGCATTTGATTGGGAATGGGACAATAAAGCTCATGACATGACATTTAATCAACTGTTATTTCAAAGGATTTACTCAGCCCTATTTTCACCCATCTGTCCACCATCCATATAGACAACTTTTATTTTACAATATTCTCATTCTTGTGTCTATAACCCTGCAGAAAAATTAGCTCCCAATTTTCAAAAACACTGACATAAAGGACACTGATATGGAGAAGGATCAAGGAGGCATCCTAGGAGGGATGCTCAAATATTGCCTGGATGGAATGGATTCCTGTTCATTTTGTTGCAGTAGCCACCTAAATTTAATTAATAAAAATGGGGGGGGGGGTGTTTTCCTGGCAAATTATACAAATTTCTTGATAAAAGGTTTGGATACAGCTGGATGTACTAGCTGTCATTAAAGACTAGGATTGGATTATACATAAAATAGACAATAATTTGTTTGATGGCTGGGACTGCAAATTTCTGCTGTATGGAGGTATGGCTTAAAGTGATTTGAATCATTTGAAATCCATTGCATTTTACAAAAAGCAAGTGTTACTGTATAATAATTCCTTTAGTTCCACCAGCTGCTGCACAAGTGTACATTCTCCAGCTTACAAATAACTTTAACATTTAAATCCTTGCTATTATTCTTACAGATAAAAAGGACGGTATTTTTACATTATGAACAGAAAACTGGAATCTGCCTTAATAATATCCATTGTTTTTTTTAACAGATTAACAGAGTTGGAAGGGACCTTGTAGGTCTTCTAGTCCACCCCCCCCCCAAAGCAGGTGGTCAGAGAGAGTGGGAAGAGAGTAGTGCTGTTGGGCTATCACACCTGAGCTATAAAACATCTAACAACTGGATGATAGCAAAGACAAAAAAACCCCACCAATTATTTCCTGCTGTCTAGTGGTTCTTAGAATCAGTAGACAGTAGATAGAACATAGGCCAGGGTTCCAAATGATTTGAGAGTGGAATTATATGGGATGGTTAATATGGGATAGGAATTGTATGGGATTGTTAATATAATATGCTAATGAGCCTATAAACAAATACATTTTCTCAGGAAAGCTAAAACCGTTTGCTCAGCCATAAAACATTCAGGGCAAGGAATGCTGATCAGCTGGGAAAATATACTGTGAGGTGAGCAGAACTTTGGGAAAGCAAAAGAAACTCACTCCCTAGAAAGAAACTATGTCTTTCATATCCTGTTTGGCCATTAATGTAGCATCTGTCTTTAGGAAGCCATGCCCTCCTGCATGCTTTGCTGCACCTCAAAATATTAGTTAGTATGTGCTTCTTATAATGTGATAACAATATAATTCTTAGAAATGTTAATAGGAAGCAGTCAGCACCCAGATACTCTTCATTTTTCTCTGATTTGAGCAGACTCAAACTACAATGTGCTGATCTATTGTTCTTTCCGCACACATATCTAGCCTGATTACATCACCCTTGATCGAAGAAAGAACTTGCCTTCTCTCACATATTTTCTAGTTAAGTCACAGGTTGAGGCCAATCAGATAATTACTTAGTTCCCATGGCAGCGTGTTTCTAGCTTCGACAGGCATAGTAAGATTATTAAAAAACAAAGCTTTTCAAACACTAGCCTTACACAATGTTACACAATGGGAAGGGATAGTAGAGAACCTTCAGTCCAAAGAGGCAGACTATAGACTGGGAGGGGAAGATCTCTGTGTATTAAATATTTGCAAGAGCAAAAACTAATCTCAGATTTCATTATTAACATTGCTAATTGGGGGAAGCTACTTATAAACTCCTAGGGTAAGGATTTTTGTTTATCATACCAGCATTGAATGAGGTTATTAAGAAGAGATTGGACAACAATTTGTCTGAAATGGTATAGGGTTTCCTGGTTGAGCAGGGGGTTGGACTAGAACAGGGGTGTCAAACTGGTGGCCCATGGGCCATCACATGCAGGCCATGCCCACCCCAGCCTCTGCGAAGGCAAAAAAAACCCATTGCAATACATGTTACATCAACATGATGCGGCGAGTTTGACACCCTTGGACTAGAAAGTCCCTTCCAACTCCCTTATTCTGTTATTTTACAACTGGGTCCTGTGGTGTTGGAACTAAGATATTGCAAGCCTGAAGCCATCCCATCTCTGTTCTAATTTTACTTCCCAAGTTTATAACATTAAACAATGATCTACTAGCACCATTAGATTTGCCTGAGATCTATCTAGTCTAGCCTCATGCTTACAACAATGGCCAATTAGATTGCGCTCCCAGTGATTTCATATAAATGTTCTATAAAGCAACATAAGAGAGAACCTGAGCAACAGCAGATTGGAGTTTCCTCAGATTCAAGCACTTCCCTTGGTGGGGGTGGGGGTAAAAAGATAATGGGGTTTATCTAGATTCTTGGGGTTTACAGTGTTCATGCAGCTGATTTTACTTACCCAGCTAAGTATCTGAAACTGATGCTATATTCTGTTGCATAGAACAATGTTTCTCAACCCCAGCAAGTTTAAGATGTGTGAGCTTCAACTCCCAGAATTACCCCAGCCAGCATACAAGATAATTTTCCCCATCAGTGTGCTCCCTGCTTTAAAAAAAAAAATCCAGCAGCAGGGAATGCTAATTCCAGATCACTTTGTTCTGTAATATTCACTTCAAATTCTCAGTTCTGAAAAGTTGAGATTGAAATACCTGTGCAAGTGTTGTTCATTATCTGGGTTCACACAACCATCTGGATTAGACTAAAAAAGAACTAAATAGTTTGTGTATTATGTAAATCCAGCTATTATCAAGGCATGTTGGGTGAATCAGGCCACTATGTTTGCCATTATATTGTTTATTTATTTGGGCATCAAGTGATATATGAAAACAGCAATTATCTTTGGCTAACCTGGACCCAACTCCTTAGTATATATTGATATTTGTAGTCCTACTATTGGTTGGTAAACATTCTTTTAGCAAGATAGCAAACTGATCAGACAATAGCTAGTTGCAGTGTAAACAGAAGGGACCCCTACTAAGGCTTGTTCAATACAAAAAGGTTGGGTTATCATTATTATAAACACATTCTCACTACAGATGTAATCTCAGCAGGACAGACAAAAAAATAAAAGGATTTTTTTATGGAGGAGTGAGAGCCATTTATTACATTCCTACAAGTATTGCGGACAATTGGAATTTTTAAAAAATGGTCTCCATCAACTTCAGGTTGAGCCTGAAATAAATTTTGAGTCACCTCAAACCATGAGATGGGTGGCACATAAATTTAATAAATGATAATAAATGTAATGCAAATTAAATCGGGTTTATACTTGGTCCTTATCTGGTACCCATAGACTATTTTTAAAAGCCTGTTTTTTGTCAAATATTTGACCATAATACTTTGGATTAAATCTATAATAAGGATTACAGTTTTGACCAGGATAGGATCTCTACAGGTACACTAGGTAGAAGTTGATTATAATGGATGGCAGAATCAAATAATAATGCTATTTTTATTTATTTATTTATTTATTTTTGCTAATTGTGTTACTGTATACATCTAGGCTCTGGAGATCATAAGGTAGTAATCCAATATTTATTTACCTGGATATAAGCCCCACTGTATTCATTGGGACGTAGATCCAACTAGACCTATATAGGGTTGAAAAGTAAACATACATATTAAGATTATGCTCCTCACTCACCTACCATATATTATGATTCAATTGCAAATCTCTGCAGTAGAAGCAGCAGAGATTGCAGATTCCAGATTGCAGGGAGAAGTTTCCATGTACTGTGAGGAGACTGCATGAAATGTCTAGAATAAATTGTTTTCATAGTCTTTCCTTCCTGCAGAGGTTTGTGATCCCATTTATCCTATCACAAAGAGAATGGAACCCAGAAAAAAAACAAAATCAGCACACATCTAATTTGACGTGAACACAAGATCTAGAGCTTTGCCAGCCATATCAAGCCAGAGATGACCTGAGCAAGCCCATATCTTCTGAATGATTTTGAATTCCTGACAAGCTCCAATCTCAAGGAGACAAAGTTGAAATCATCCATTATTAGCAATCTGGATGAATCCACATTCATCCCTGGAATGATATCTACTCAACTAGGAAACTGAGCATCTTAGACCAAGCTAAATCCAACAACACTACAGAATTCCTAGAAGTTTGCCATTCAGACAAATCAGCCAACAATAAACACATAGGGCTAAACCACATTTACAGGCCATTCAAGGGACAAAGAAACAAAAAAACCAGAACACATCCTCTCTAAAAGCCTACACCTAGACAAGCAGGGATTAACACCAGACAAACAATCAAAATACAGTAACTTAATCATGAAACTACTAAGGAAAAAAATTACAACCATCAACAACTGGCAGGACAGGCCACTTTATATAAACAAGGAGCAAGTGCCATACTCAATTTCATTAATGATGCTACCTAGTTGGGTGATGAAACATCTGCAAACAGCCAACCAAGCAAACAACCAAGCTCAGAGAGCACCAAGAAATCCACAATTCAACCCCAAGCTATACATATTCCCTTTTATCATTATATCATTCTAATACAAGGGATTCTTACATAGTCCTCTTGTTAAATTTATGGCAGAAGTGTTGAGCTATGCCCTAGGCATATGTTTTTGTGTATGAGGCTCAACCTGAGAGAGTGAAATTGAGTCCAGTGCCAATACTCTTTCTTATACGTTGTCATGTCTGCAATGAGAGACATGCACCTTTAGAGAGAAAGATTTTGGCCAGCATTCCATCTTTTGCAGCTTTGTGGCATAACGACAGATGGAAAGCCCACTATGAAACCACCCTATAATTGGGATATATGTGGGTGTATCCAAGACCAGAAAAGCAAAAATGTATTGCACAATAACTTACCCTCTGCAACATGACTTCATTTGTTTCTTTTTTTTGCCTGAGTTCTATTCTTTCTAATCCAAAAGGATTCTAACTGACTTACTTCCTTCTTTTAATAAGATGATTCAACTACCAAAAAAATGATAATCTTGGAAAGGCAAGTATTAATAATGAAGCAAATTACAAAGAAAGGGGCAGCAAATTTTGCCACTAGTTTAGTGCAAAAAAATGAACAGTTTTTCTTCTGTAGAATATGAAGCTCTCTTTATATATTCAGGTTACAATCAAGAATTTTATTACTGGGTATATTGCTTGTGTTTGTTATAATTTGTTGTCCTCTGTTTTTCTTAAGGTGCTCAAAAGCTTGTAAGCTATAAATTATCATTTATTCTAATTACCACACAACCCCCTGAGGAAATTAAACTAGCAATATGCAGAGCCACAGTGGCAGACCTAACTGGAAAAGCTGAAAAAGCTGAGGAAATTGTAGTAGATAAAAATGTTTTGGGCTTCATACTCTGTCCACTGTTTATGCCCCCTTAGAGAAGCCAAACTCATTCTTGGAGAATTATTGAGTCAAAGTGGATTAAACTCAACTCCTCCAGTTTTCTTCTATGAAACTGTCTTCTAGTAGGGCCCAGGAGATATGCCTTCTCTATTGCAGTGCCCATCCTACAAAATGACCTTTTTTCTAAGATTTGGATGGCCATGATCTTCTTGGCCTTCCTAAATGTTAGAGATCTCAAATGTTAGGGCAACTAGCCCCAAATCTTCGTTTTTTGGGAGTCGAGACTTCATTATGTAGTTTCTTCATTATGTAGTTTCTACTGCACTATGATTATTTTTAATTATTTTTGTTCTGTTTATAGGGTTATTATTTCTGATCAAAGGATTCAAGTTATTATATTCTGGGTAATAAACCTTTATATGCTGCATGAATTGCTTTCATATGAATGCGGCAGAATGCGGCCGCGCGGGCGGTAACGGGATCTTCCCGGTTTGTCCGGGTGACCCCACTCCTGCGCGAGCTGCATT
>JANHFL010009592.1:244687-265568 GCA_032468155.1 Oxyrhabdium leporinum | reverse complement strand
AGGAAGGAAGGACGGAAGGAAGGAAGGAAGGAAGGAAGGAAGGAAGGAAGGAAGGAAATCCACTGCATGATGAAAGCCTTCATTAAAAATTATAAATTATAATCCATCATTCTGGGCCAGAGAAGATTGATAGATGCATTTCTACTTCTTAACTTCTGGTTCAAAATCACTTACCATACTGGGGTCTATGTATAAGAGAGAACTCCTAGGTTTTCAGCATCCTAACTACAACATCTCATTCCCTCATATCTATACCTAGTTAGGTACATATGAATAGGTAACAAATCCAAATTTATCCGGAGATCTTGATTTGATTATTGACCAGTAAAGAAAAATATATTTTACATTATGTTCTAAGAGTGCAATGAACATAAGATGATATTGTTTAGGAACTATTGTTTCCCTTTGGGACAATCAAAGTCCTATTTTTTTCTAAGAAAAAAAGAATTTTATTATGTAGATAACACTGCACTCTTAATAGATATTTAACTGTTATAAGTTGACTTCTGCAATTTTTTAAAATTAAGATATTAAATGCTCTATCCTTTGTTTAATACAATCTCTATGTTCATTAATTTATGTATCGATATTGAAATTTACTAAATAATTAGCAACTACAATATTTTGGGGTTATAATATGAATAAGTAGAATAATATTCTACAAAATCATTATATTTTTTACTGTCAGTAGGACTTGCTAATAGCCAAGTAGTAGTATAATGTTAATAAAAATTACTTCTCAACTTCAATTATAGGAAAATTACCATTTCTTATCTCATTTTCACTTTTGAGGATAAAAATAATAAACAATAAAAGGTGACGTAGACTTCTTTGACAAAAAATTCTGATGACTTAATTAATTAATTCCTTACTTCCTTTTCATCATCCATCCATCCATCTTTAGTTTATAGGATACAAAACTCCCCATGATTCTAGGCAACTGGTAATTTAAAACTTTTTAAAAAAAACACAAATTGAAATAGACTAAAGAAGATCATACATGATTCAAAGATAATATTAAAAAAAAAAATCCATCCGCCATGGCCCTATCCTTCAAGCTATCCTAACTCTGGGAATAGTCAAGCTTTTACATGTCATCAGGGTGGGAACTGTCTGAAACTCTGGGTAGATATAATTACAGCGGTCAGGTACCTGTCAGAGAAGACATACTTCCTCAGTCCTACAAGATATCACTGCTTGATCGATGAGACCCAAAGTATACCCATTCTTCCTGATCTCACTGGACCAGCAGAAAAAACTGGAGACAAGCGGTCTCTCAGCTGATAACTAACTTCTCAAAAGGCATCTGGAAGTCAAGCAACCTGTACAGCTTATAGAGAAGGTCAGTTGGGCATAATGAGGCATACCCGTCACTGCTTGTACCATTGCTCTAGCTTCTGGATGATCTTCAAGAGCAATCCCATCTTTGAAGCAAAACAGTAACTGGACACTGCCTTGAACTTTTTCCAAGTCCTCTAATCTTTGTTGCTTGCAGAAAAATGGAAGAGAGCTATAAAGAAGTATCTTTTGGCTTTGGTGAATACTGGAAGTGATTCTGGCTTGTCTGATGAAATGTATTTTCATATACATCTTTTTCTTTTCTTTTGCCTTCAGGTCAGTGTTGACAACTGCAGTGATGTACCTGCAGTTTTCTTCTTAAGATTTTAGAAGACATTTGCTGTTGCCTGCTTCCTAGAATTAAGAGCAAATGACCAGCCCAAGGTCAACCAGCTTGCTTCGCACCTAAAGCAGGATTAGAACTGTCTCCTGATTAATAGTCTAACGCCCTAACCAATACATCAAACTGGACCTCATTTTAAAAAATGTACAGCTATCTTTACTCTATACTTCTTTTATTATAAATAATTTTCCCAAAGTTACAGGCTTTGGGGGACATATATTTTTAAAATATCCTTGTCTTGCATAAATTTTGGGGGAAGAATATTGTTATTCACCTGTTTGGAACTGGTCTCTATTGTAGCAGATCGTTTTTATTCTTGGAGACAACCACAGCATTTTGTTCTTTACTCAATACCTATAACTACTACTTCTTTTACCTGTATGATATCACTGATCATAGTTCAGAATATTTCCTTCTAACAGAAAAGAATAGAGATATTAAGATCGTAAATCTCACTGTCTTTTAATTGTCTTAGTTCCCATTAATAAATTATCGACCATCCATTGTAGACTTCTAATCTTATTGAGCAATCAAATGGATCAACACTGAGACAGAATTCTTTCCAATACTTTTTGTTCATTTCCCAAGAATTAATGTTCAAATCACACAGTTTATGGATGACCTGAATCCTAGAGTTTGAAGTAAATAATAGTAATAGCAATAGCACTTAGACTTATATACCGCTTCACAGTGCTTTACAGCCCTTTCTAAGTGGTTTTACAGAGTCAGCATATTGCCCCCAACAATTTTGGGTCCTCATTTTACCCATCTCAGAAGGACAGAAGGCAGAGTTAACTTTGAGCCTGATGAAATTTGAACTGCCAAACTGCAGGCAACCATCAGTCAGCAGAAGTAGCTTGCAGTACTGCATTCTAACCACTGCGTCACCACGGCTCATAAATAAAAAAGAATGTAATGTTTTGGGGGTTTTTTATTGACCTGATTGCTTGCTACATGATATCAGGTTGTTGGTACATATTTCTGGTTGGATTCTACTTCAAGCCCCATGCTTTCTTTTTGTGAAGCCTTTGCAATGTTTTTACCATTAGACCTTTTTATTACAAGACTTTCTGAGCCTCGAACCCTACTTCAATCATCATTTTTTTGCTATTTAGGCGAGAAAAATCTCTTTGATACTTAATGTGCCATTTTGTCTTGCATATATCTTTCCTAGGAAGCTTATGCCACTTGACCAAAAGCCTCTCCCCAGACAGTACTGATCAAAGACAATATCTCTCCTTCTTCATTTCGTAACCAAACTCTACCATTTTGATCTGTGTAATAGCACTATTGACATGACAGCCGCCTAAAATGTTACCCTTATTACTCACCTCTTCCACACTCAGTTCAACTTTGCAAATTTCCTATATTTTTCCTCCAATAATGGGGTTGTCTTACACTTGCTCAGAAGGGAGAAAAGTGCATCGCTGTGAAGAGCAGTCAGCAAAATGACACATACAGAAAATGGTCTTATTTTTCTACCACTACATTGCATTCCTCCCCATTGAGAAAAAAAAATGGTAGTGGTAGAATACACATCCTGAAATTCTTCTAAGACCTCATTTAACTTCTTGAATATAATTATTCATATTCTCTACTAATGGGGGGTTCCATGATCCTTAAATAATGTGATTATAATGTGATAATATTTCACAGAAAGAATAGTGAAAGCTTAGAACCAACTTCCAATGGAGGTAGTGGGTCAAGTATCAGTAACTGAGTTTAAATGTGCTTGGAATAACTATTTGTCCATTGGGTTGAACCATCTCCTCAACACTCAGTTTACTAACCACTTTAACAGCAACTAAATTTGTGACTTTGTGCACAACATATACCATTCCACTTTTGACTCTTTTTGTAACATTAAAACATTAGATATTTTAAAATATTACATATTATATTTATTAATAAAAATAGCATTATATTTATTAATAAATATAATAAATAAATTGCTGGTCATTTATGTGTTATTTTTATGCAGCTGAGTTTCACTGTGCTGGTTATTTTCCACTGCATATATTTCTTAAATAGCAGTCAGTTGAAAAAAAATTTAAAATTCAAACAGTATTTTTTAACATCTAAGATTCAACATAGCCGGAATATTGGAAAAAAAAAATATCCAGTTTACGCTCATCAATTAGTTGACTGCTCTTAAAACTACAATGACAAGCAAATACTCAAAAGAAAAATGGATCAACATTTTGTGTCTCCCCACCAAGCGATGCTGACGACCACTGCTTTTAACAGCAAGCATCCATCTTTATTTATTTTTTAAATCCTTTTTTTTAATAGAGATGCACTTTTAAAGGGTTACCATATATTATGATGAACTGGATTCTCTTTGAGCTAATAGCCACCCTGAATCTGCTCATTGATTTGCCCGGGAAAATTAGACATCATGAGTCTTTTTGGCAAAATTCCTCCAGCATGTGGGCCTGGAAGTCATGCCCCTAGCTTGAACTCCTTCAGGAAAGTTCATAATAAATCTGACACTCCATAAAGTAACCACTTCCATTAGCGCCCTACTGCTGCACCAGCCAAAACCTTGCAACTGGATACCTCAACACTTTTGAGCTGCCCAGCCAAGCCTGACTCCATACTGGGTTCTCAGAAATTCCATCTTCGATTCCCCTCATCCCGGAGAGTGCAATACGTCATACTAAATTATATATATTAAAAAGCAATATATTGCAATAACTGAGAAAAAAGCCTAGCTTCTTCTACAAAGGTATTTTGCTTGAAACAGAAATTGTGACAATGTTAATGGGAAGAACCAAATTCGGGTCTTTCTTTTTTTTCTTTTTTGCTGTTGTTGGAGTTTACAAATTGAAAGAACTTTCATCTATTCCAGTAAAAGATATGAAATGCATCTCCTACATCTATGCCTTTGTTTCCAAATGACAGCTTATCAATACAATAGAAAATAAAACTTATTAAGGAGCACAATCTATAGCATTTAGGGGAGTAAAAACACTTTGTTTGCACCAAATAAGTACAAATTTTGCACCTTTCATTTTTATTTGTAGGTCTTCCATACATTTGAGTCAATTACTATGATCCTGCCATTTACTGGAAGGAAAAGTGAACATTTCATGACTTCAAAGCTACATTTTAGACCCTGGACTGGATGAATCAGAGGTGGCCTGAGAATTTTTGAATCTAGAGCAGGGGTCCCCAATCCCCGATCAGCAGCCCAATAGCAAGCCACAGTCCATTGGGAACCGGGCCACATAAGCAGCAGGAGAGCATGCAAAACCATCCCTTCTCTGGCTCTGACACCACCATAACTGCCAGTTGGTTGGGAAAGGCTGGTCTAGAATGAAGTTTAGGCCAGGTCCTACTCCTAGCAGAATCTCTGAAATCAATAGGCTATTTTGTTAGTGGGAACCTTTTCAAATATTACAGTATAGAGCCAGCTTTTTATTTCGTTGGGAAAAGCAAAGGAAGAAGATATATTCTTATGGTAAAGAAATTCCATGGTATTTTAGTTTATGCACATAGTGTACCATTAAATAAAAGTTATTATGATACAAAGCCTATCTTTTCTTTCTATAAATCGAGAAAGGTTAAACCCGAAAATAAGACCTATCCTGAAAATAAGCCCTAGCTTAATTTTTTACATGTGCACCCAATATAAGTCCTCCCCCCCAAAAAAAATAGGCCCTAGTTAAGACCCCGCCCATTCCTGGGTGCATGGGGTGGGGCAAAGCGCATGGGTAAAAATTAAGCTAGGGTGGAGCTGCCCTACTACTTACCTTTTGACAGTTTCATCCAGGCCTCACACACCCTGACACCTGCCTTGCCTTGCCAGCCCACGTCTTCTGTGGCTGCTTGCTGCTATGTGCGTGCAGTGGCCCCCCTTCACGAAAGGCCTCTGCAGCCAAGAAATGAGGTCCGGATTGATGCACACATCATCCTCGGCCTCTGTTTCACCATCAGAGGCCTTTCCTGAAGGCCTCTGATGGCAAAACAGAGGCCAGGGGCAATGTCTGAGAAACGAAGTCCGGATTGATGCGTGCATTGCCCCCGGCCTCTGTTTCGCCATTAGAGACCTTCAGGAACTCCATCAGTAACATAAAAATGATATTTGGGCTGTTCTGAATGATACTTTAAAAGGCAACAACACAATGACTAGCATACATACAAATACAGTAAAATAGAGAGAGAAAAGTCTGCAATTAGCTCTCTTTTCTAGTTACCTATATTGTTCTATCCTTTATGAGATCAAATAAAGATATGTAATTATTTGAACTATAAGTTTTTTTAAGCATATGGCTGCCCAACACATTTCATTACCCTAGGTGGCTAACAATACTTTAAAAACCAACTAAGAAACCAGCCAAGCAAGATATAATATTCAGTGCATCCTCACTAACTAAAAACATTTCTCATTCACACTGTACAATGCTTAGTATCCGATCCCCAGTTCAAATGGCAGAAAGACATCACATGTTCTCCATTTGCAATATCCTGCTAGCTTTCTCACTGACTTTGCTTATCAGAAGCCAAAGGGAAGGTCACATATGACAATCATGATATTGTGGAATGCTGCAAAGTTGTAATCATGAGCCAGTCTCCGCACACCCAGATTGCGATCATGTGAACACAGGGCCGTTGCCACTGCTGTAAACACAAGGATTGGTAATATGTACCACACATTCGACAGTGTCATAAATGCAAACCATTGCGGAATGAGTGGATGTTAAGTGAGGACCCTTTGTACCCTTCACTGAATATCTTCAAGCAGGGGCTGAATGACCATCAATGAGGAAAGTGTTAATCTGGATTCCTAGAAGCTTAAATAAGTTCCTGCTGATTCTATTAAAAAATGTTCTTTCTTAGGTAGCAAAAATGTTGACATTTGTAGGAGATATTTGTTGGAGACTCTCATTCATTTCTTCTTTATTTATAAGTTTATCCTACATAATAATAAGTTTTTGGGGTTGGTTGATTTAACGTTAATAAGAATACAATGAGAGCGAGAAGGAAAGACATACAAACATACAATGGAAAAATCAGCGCAAATGCAGGATGAAACCTAAAGCTACAGCCAATGCTACGGATTTCCACTTAAGTCAGTGGGGTTCCCCCTTATTCCCCCTTCCAGCTTTTGCATATGCTTTACATCTGCTATAGGTCTCCCAACCATCTGGAGCTGATTTAGGTCTGGAGATGCAGGAGGAATAGGCCTTCATTCTGTCCATGGTTTCTGCTCTCCACTGTGGCAAGAGTTTATGTTTTTAAATAAATATATTTCCTCAGAAAAAAAGAAGTTCAGAATGGACTCTTTTTTTCATAATGGCTCACCGGACAGCATTATCATCAACTTCTTGCAATGATCTGCTTCAGTATGATTCACAAAAGATCAAATGCCAGTTACGTTTTCTGATAATGGAATGAATTGAAGTTTGGCTTCCTTATGGAAATAATATTTTGCCCCTGCCCCCTAGAAATTGGTAACAGCAAAGCACATCTGATAATGCAACATAATTTATCCTCTTTTGTTAGCAGAGCAAATTGCTTCCTTATGATTCAACATGTATTTTGCATACCCATTTAATTCCTTGAATTATGAAATGATTTGTAAAAACGATCCCTTCAACTACATCCACATCCAATTTTGCAACTCCCCTCTCAAATGTGATGTTGTTATTCAGAAAGAAATAGGAATTGTATACTTTAGTTTCACGTATTGCAACTTTTGATTTTCTTAGAGTGAGGGGTTGTGTTTTTTTCACCACAATGCTTAATTTGACTTTTGCTCAAGCAGTACATTTTTTTGGTGTGCCCTCAAATTCTTGATTTTTTTTTGCTTACAAATTCTGGCTTCTCTCTTAAATCTGCCTTCTGGTTTGACTGTTAATTCTCACTAGCAATGACCTCTGCTCATTGGTTTGCTGTCTATTTTCTAGGCAGAAGTAATTTAACAAAATCAAATTTGAAAAATTAGGCTTATTTGGGAGAAACAATGAAGAAAAGCAAGGGTATGGGGAAAAGACAACAGTTCTTTACTATATGGAACCCCTTATATATAAACATACAAGAATGATACACATTTTTTGTAAGCATAATTAAGAATGGAAAAGAAATCCATTCAACTAGATGCTTTACACAACATTTTGCAATGGTCTTGAGGCTACTTGTGAATCCATTGGAAATTGTACCTGTTCAAATATTGGTGAAGATATTAAAAAAAATGTGTTTACCAAAGAAAAACATGCACAAAAATGTAACATGTTGTACAGAAATTGGACAACATATGTACATGAAGAAACATGTATTGGTAGTCCTCAACTTATACATGATCAAAATTTGGACACTTGCAACAGGCATATATTTATGACGGTTGCAATGGCCTGGGGTCATGTGTTCACCTTTGTGACCTTTTGGCAAGAAAAGTCAATGGGGAAGCCAAATTCATTTATCAACCATGTTACTAACTGCAGTGTCATACTTAACAGACTGTGGCAAAAGAGGTTGTAAAATAAGGCAAAACTTTTGGACTCAATTGTGGTCAATTGTGATCAAGGACTCAAGGACTACCTATATAAAAAAGTGAAAATATTAGGGGACAAATATAACATAATTTTGCATATGGAATTTTTTTCCAGCATTTTTCCCCCACAGTGGTAAGTTCAGGCAAGGACCTAGACTGAAGCATACTTCCAAATGGCAAAATGAGAAATTGAACAAAATCAAAATTGATAGATTCACATGTGTTTGGCCATAACTGAAAGGAGGGGTTTTTTGATTCTGATATCTTATATACTATCATTAAACCAACTATTCCAAAGGAAAGAATATTTTCAGTAGAACTTTTCATAAGCAACTGGCTCCTCATAGGCAAATACCTAGTTAGAAAAATATTACAAACACTATCTTCTAGATAAATTATTGAAATTCAAGAATCCTTAACCAAATTCTTTCAGTCTGTAAACAGAAAAATAAGAAATAACTGCAAGTACTTGCTTGATGTCATGCACATTATCGAAATACCTTAGAACCTTTGCCTTCTATATGATATGCCATGAAATTATTAATTAACGTAGATAAATAACTGAGAACTTACTCATGAAGCAATTGATACTTGATCTATAGTTGCATGGTTTTAAATCAGATAATCCAATTAACAGAAGTTGGCAAGCAAGGAGAGATAATGAAGGGATTATCTGAAGTCTTAAATCCATATTCCTCTCCTTATCATTTTCTTGTTCTAGCAGATAAGATCAAGTTATGAGGGGCTTTTTTTTTTAATTTTGACTACACTCAAGCATTTCTTTCCCAACAAAACCTAAGAGAAATCTGTCTCTACTGGCAAGAAAATGTTATATCAAGATATAGTTATAAAATACCGTTTGCATACTGGACTAAATTTTTTATTTTATTTTATTTCTAACTTCAACAAATAAATTGAAACCATCCTAACAAGATGCAAGGTACTATAAAGCCACCGAGCTGCCGTATGCCCACATCAAGAGAAATAATTTCATTAGGGTTATGGGGAGAACATCTTCTAATTCACATTTTAATGCAAATGTTCAAATCTCATGCTTTGAAAGTAATGTGTGAAATCAAACAGTTAATTTTAAAATTTACATTACTTCCAGTTTCATGAAGCAATTTTAAAAAAGTATAAAGATGCATAGTTGGTAAGATATACAAAGATGTAATATATAGTGAAAATAAGATGCAACAAAGTTTACATTTGGGGAAATGCTTGTAACAATGTACATTTTTGCAAAATTGTGGTAAAAAGTGAGTACATTTTCGTGCACAGTGTTTGTAAAAACAATACTCTTTCAGTTTTATGCAGAAATTTGAACCCATTAAGAGCAAAATGAAAAACAGAAAGGAATCCTTAATGTCAGATGCAATCATTCCAAATGTCAAATCTATGCTTTAAACAACTATATCTGTACAAACCTGGGAAGTTTTAAATATGTAGGAGATTAAGGGCATAAAGGAAATGGTTGTTTCCTTTGGTCAAAGAATATGGGAACGTTGGAGTTGGTTGGCTAATAAATTCAAACAAACAAAAGTTATAATCCTTTCATAGAATTAAACAAGATTCTCAGTTATTTTCAATTATTAGAAACAGAAATAAAAAACAGAATTTTCATTAGAATACGGGCCAACAAAGATGAAGTATTGAAAATCTGAATTAACTTTGTCCTATAAACATTCCATATAACTGCAGAACTCATTAGGGTTTGGGGCACATATTCTTCAGCCCATTATCTGAAGTCTAGCAATATTTCCTGTAAACAATTTCATAGACCAGTTATGTCCAACCTTTTGGCTTGCGTAAGCCAATTGACTGAGGATGAATTGTCTTGTCCATACATAAAATGCACAGTATAACTAATGTATATAAATGCATATAATTATGTTAAACATTTATACTGTCCAAGGCTGCATGTGGCCCACAGGTTGAACATGCCTATTATAGATCAAAATACAACTTTTTATGAAGACTGTGCAAGATTTAGATTCGAAAACCACAGACTCACCTACTAAAGACCCTAGACTTCAATAATGCTTTTAAGGCCCATTCTGTCCTCAAATTGTCACATTCTTAGTAGGGAACTCATTCATTCCGCATTCAGCTGGTGACTCTCAGGAATGAGAAGTGTTTATATTATTACACCTAAGAAACCTATATTGCTTTGCTTTTCATAAAAATGATTGCCATTTTAAGTTACTATGTGGCAGAGATAGTTGGCATTTTTCACCACTAGGTTTATTTAGAATTCTGAAAGCATGCTATAAGTACTCTAAAAAAAAAGTGGGAAGCTTACCTATTCTGGGGGGAAAAAATCCACAGGTAAAAATATACAAGATACACAAAATTGAATAATCTTGTTTAGAAATTGCAATGTTACTAATTGAAAACATTGTATGCTTAGGATTGGGGTCACTTTTGTGAAAGTTGGTGATACCTGAGCAAAGCATAAAGATGACTACTTTGAAAACGTAGTTATTGTCAAGAACCAAAGCAGTCATTGTGGCTATTTCTCTTTTCCCATTTTTTTCAAAGCAGATTACTCTAAAATTGAGTCCAAAATTGACTCCGTAACAAACTAAAAATTCCTTTAACAGCCACTGCTATTGTTATAGACAAGTGCTTAGCTTTTACAATGCATTAAAGACATCAACATGTTGTAGCACCTATCTGTCCTTGGCTACCTCAACAGGGTTGACCTGGTACATGGATGGATCTCTAGGATATTCCCAAGTAAGATTAGGAAGTTGAAAAAGCATGCCATAAAAACAAACATCCATCCATTTCCTTATTGCTGCCAACAAAATTGCATGGAGACTTGTGGTGCCTGGGAGTTGAGTTCTACTCAAAGGAAATTTTAATGTATTAGAGTAGGTGCCCCACTGCTTCTTTTTTAAGTTTCTGGATTCTTCATATTAGAGAACATGCAACTGTATGGAACTTTCCTAGTGATTCCTGAACCATGTTATTCATGTTCCTGCAATACATCAATCATCTGCATGCAGCAACTGGTCCTGGTATTTACAGTTAAGAAATACTTAATATACTTATTAGGAATATACTATTCTTTGCTGGAAAGAGTCCAAGTTGAAGTACAAACTTGTAGACAAACTTTGCTTGTAATCCTAAAAACACAATAAAAGACCTTTGAAAGCAAAAGAAAAGGCAGAAAGAAAAAGAAAACCCACAAAAATGCCTGTCCCAGGACAGGTTCTAGGCATGTTTAGTTTGAGGAACCTAGAACTCTTTCTGTCAATCTGCCCCATGCACAGAGTTTGGGGGCAAAGGTGTCATTACTATTCGTGCACTGAAGAAATGCGGGGAAGAAGTATGAAAAAAGGGCTAGAGAACTTTATAAAAGGGATCGATGAAATTGGCTTGATGGCCTGATGGATGACTTTCATTTTGACATAAATAATATTCTTGCTCAAACTATCAAATGCTTTTGTTACTGTGCTTATGACACACTTTTATGTCAGCTCCCAGCTGGGGTGACGAGGCTGTTCTTCCAGTGACTCAACTCCTTCTTATCCAACTGGATGCAGAGAACAGTGATAGAAGATGACGTATACCCCACCCCCGAATTCTAATTTGACAGAACTTTATATGAAGCTCCTATGAAAATCAGCTATGATTTTGAGGTGAAGATTTATAGTCTGTTACTCTAATCCATCTTTGTTTTCTTTTTGATTGCTAGCCAGTCAGTGTCTAGACCAGGGCTGCCAAACCTGCAGCGTAGGGGGCGGATGCATCATATGCTGGGCACACCCACGCCTGGCTTAGTGAAGGGGAAAAAAAGTCACGATACATCACTTGACGCCGCCATGACGCCGCAGGTTTGACACCCCTCATCTAGACACTCAAATCTAGTAACTGTCCACTGGAGTGGGGAAGCCAATATGTTCATGTTTGATCTGTAGTCTTCCAGAACTCCTAAATCATTCTCACAAATACTACAGCCAAACCAGGTAACACCTATCTTATTTCTGCACATATGATTCTTGCTATCCAAACACAGATGCCTACATTTCTCCAACTGAATTACACTTTATCGGATAAGGTCCAATATTTAAACCTACTAATAGTCTTCTTAGGTGCTTAGGTGCTCTGCTCAGCTTTGGGTTATCCGCATACTTGATGAGCATCTATTCTAAATCCCCATCTAAGTCATTGTTGAAGAAGTTGAAGAACACTAGATCCAAGACCCAGGATTTCTCCTTCCACGTGGACACAGAATTATTAAGAACATGTGCTGGATGCAGTTGTTCTATCAGCTGTGACCATCAGATTTGATAAAATTGTTCCGTTTTATCGAAGAGGAGGCTATAGTCAAACTTTATCAAACACCTTGAAATCTACGTAAACCACATCTACAGTGTTCCTTTGGTTTACTAACTATATAAAAAAAGTGATAGTTCAGTAAAATTTGTCTGCCTTCATCTGTAACAAACCTATACTGGGTTCTAACAATGACCTTGTTTCTTTCAAACTGTTTGCAAGGATTCTTTTTCGAGGATTTTCTCAGATACTTACCAATCTGCAGTTTTGTTCCTTTGTGTTTTATTTTGTTTTGTTTTTGGCTCGCTCAGCTTTTTTCTTTTCCGTTTTTGAAGATGGAAACAACATTAGCTCTTCTCTAATCTTCTGATACTTCTGATTTTCAAAGATTACAGTCAGTGATTTTAAAATCATATACTACCAGCCACCTACATTTTTTTTTAGTACCTTTATTATGAGTGTGTTCTCTCCTCAGTTCTTTCCCTATGTTGACCTGTACTTCTGTTCTATCCTCTATAATGTCGCCTTTCCCAGGTTGGACCACATGTTTTAAAGTGAAAACGCAAGATACAAAATGGAAATTAAGCAGCTCAAGCTTCTCCTTGCTGCCTGTATCCATTTCATCATATTCGCTAACCAAGAGACTAATTGATATTCACTTGGATGGCAGAAGTATTGCATAAGCTGGTCACTGCTACAGAGGCTACCACAAACCAGATGATTATTCTTCAACTGTTTATTAGCACATAAATTTGATACTTCACACTTGCAAAATAGAAAAGTCCAATCCAAACTATAAAGTATCATCTATTGGAAAAGCAAACAGGGTTTTCTGCTAGCTCTAAATCAAAAAAAGGTGAAATTTTTCAAAAGAATAAAAGCTGAAGTATTAACATAACTAAGCTATTAATCTCATTAAAGTGTTTTCCTTCCTAAGAAAATCCAATTCTGGGTGATATCCAAAAATCATCAGTGTGGAAAAGTTTGGAGCAATTGGAAATCCATTTTTCATTTTATTAATCACTTTTAATAGTTCCCTAACCTACTTGATGACTGCAGAAACAACTTGAAATATGGTCTGTCCCTCAAGAGGTATTTAATTTTATTAATTACAAATCATCAAATCATCATGTTTTCCTTTATTTTTTGAGGCACTATTCCAAAATATGTAAGACTGGAGATATTTAAAATTCAATTAACTGAAAAAGCAGTTGAAAAAATAACATTTTTTTCAGATGTCTATGACTAAAACAGTGTTCTTCAACTTAGTGTTTTCTAGAAATTGAAAATTGAATATATCCAAAAACAACCAAGTTCAGAAAAGTTGTAATTATGTAATCCAAACTAACTCATTTAGAGTCTTCTAGTACTGATCAGAAATATTGTTCTGGGTAGAAAATGGACCACATATAATTAATTTGATGTTGTGCTGGAATATTCATGAACATTTGTTCCACCAACAGAAGGGAAAATAACTGTTATATGTTGTTAAGTAACATTACAAAAAATATATTGCAAAATAATACAGATGCAATAGAGAACAAAGAAAAAGTTATATTTTGTTAGCACTGAAAACTCAAATTGCAAGGAAAATACTTCAACATTTCACTTTATTGTTAATCAGCATGTCCTTAGTAGCTCCAGTAGCTATTTTAGCCAGTGGAATTGTATGGTTCATTAATAATCATTAATAATCCAAGTAATTCATTTTAAGGGGACAAATACACAAGGCTAAAAATTATTACTTCAGAAAACCACAGGCGAAAAGTGTTATGAGGCAAAATTTCATTGAAAAATCCAAGCAAAAGAAGAAATAGATCCAAAATCAGAATGAATTTTCATATCAACTGTGTTCTCTTTTCTTTAAAAAAAAATGATATGTAAATGAACATATCAAGCAAAATTTAAACTAAGACAAATCCAGGTTGAGACCATCCATTTGTGTTTTGTCTGCACACAAAAAACATATCAGGCTAAATGTGGCTACTAGGTGCATACCGGAAGGCCTAAAATATTTCAAAATGACATCTGTGAATCTCAGTTAAAAGTTTTGAACTTTATGTGGTAGAAGTCATTAAGCAGTCACTAAGTCAAATCCATACAATATTCTCTATTCCCCACTTTCTTTTTAGGGTCTCTTCACTTCTATTTTTATTTTCAGCAACCTGTTCTTGGCAGTGGATCCACATACCACCCTCATTTCCTTCCTTGCTTGCTTGGACTGGACTCACCTATCAAGTAGTTTGCATATCAGAGGAACGACAAACCAGTTAAAAATAGGGAAGAAAATGTTTTTTTTTTTTAAAAAAAACTTTGCTTAATACTAAATTGAAAAGCGGTCTTTACTGCAAGCAAATCCATAAAGCCATTGGTAAATTTAATAGTTGATTACTTCAGATTTCCAGTGTGATTCTTCAAGATGCTCCCGAGAATAATAAAATGAAAAAAAGGCATTTGCAACTATAATACCATGCATAAAAACAAAAGGGATACTATAAACCATTTTAATCCACATTCAAGTATGTCTGATTGCTCGGTTACAGGATCAAAGAAAAACCATTCCTCCTGCATGGAGCTAAATAAATGGGTCCTAGTGTGTTAAAGCAGACCACATAAAGTGTACCAATGAAATATAAACAAAACAAACTGAAATAGAAAGCATATGTCATAATGCACACACAGTTGACCCCATCCCTGGTTATTTCCTGGTTTTGGTTTAATCCATTCCACTTTATTAGTGCCTTTGGTTACATAAACTAATACTTATACGGCACGTCGCTATGAATTTATAAAATTAAGAACATTAGGAAGTTAGTTTTTTTCTAAAAAAAACCTCAACTTTAACAAAATACTTTTCTCTCTTAATTCTCTATCCCTTAGTATTTCCTCTCTAATTAACAAGAGTGAGCAGAGAGCGAAAGAGGTGGTTAATTTTATAAAGCTAAAAAAAAAATTTAAAAAAAATCCAGTCAAATCATAATTAATTATAGAAGGCAGCAAAATACAGGAACAATCTATTCCTGACCACAAATGGGCTATAAAGTATGTCATCTATTAAATCATATTGCATTAAAAAGCTGTCCAATTAGATCTGCAATACACTATGTAAGTTTTCCTGTTTCTCCAGATGGCTTGGCCTGCGGATCATCCATTTCTAAACCAACAACGCTATGAAGAAGTATAATAAAATCCATCTGGTGGGCGCCATCTTGGGGAAGTTGCTTATCACAACTATTTGAAAGCATGTGTCACTGAATTCATGGTACTTCGGCTGACACGGACATATTTGGGCTGTAGTATGACTTGCAGTTTACAGGTAGTTCTCGAGTTACGACCACAATTGAGCCCAAAATTTATGTTGCTAAATGAAACATTTGTTAAGTGGGTTTTCCCCCACTTTACGAGCTTTCTTGCCACAGTTGTTAAGTGAATCATTACAGTTGTTAAGCTAGTAACCTGGTTCTTAAGTGAATTTAGATTCCCCATTGACTTTGCTTGTCAAAAGGTTGATCACATGACCCTGCAACACTGCAACCATCGTAAATATGAGTCAGTTGCCAAGCATCTGTATTTTGATGACATGACCATGGGGATACTGCAACGGTCATAAGTGTGAAAAATAATCATAAGTCACTTTTTTCAGTGTTGTAACTTTGAACAGTCACTAAATGAAACTGTTGTAAGTCGAGGACTTCCTCTATTAACAAAACCTTGTCCTACATTACTACAGGACAAGATTCTATGTAAGGTGTTTCAAAATTCCATTCCTTTGTTCTACCTCTTCAGATACAGTCCGAGTTTCAGCATACGTATATTAAGAGAAAAGGAGCCTCAGTACTTGATTTAAAATAAATAAATAAAGGAAAACATTCAATATCTCATAGTTAAGCGAGGCCAGCTTTAGTCAGAAATAAGTGCTTATCATATTCGTTTGAACATTTAGTGTCCTTACCTCCTGGGCAGTGTCTCAAGGCCATTTTGCATCTTCTGGACTCTGCAATGGTGGGACATGGTATTGTGTCTTTTGCCGGCTTTTTTACAATTTGCCTCGTTCTCGTTTCCAAACCCCACTTAAATCCACAGGTCTTGTTATTTGTGCTGCAAACTGCCCACTCACTCCAGGGTCCCACTTGACAACCTTCTGGAAAAACCAACATACACACACACACACACATTAGTTAGTATTCTTGTTTTTTAACATTTGCACCTTCCAGAATATACGACCCAGGGGGGGGGAATTAAAACATGCAAACTTTTCATTAGGTTTACTCTCAAGCTCAGGACTGTGAAACTCGCAGCCCGTGGGCCGGATGCGTCATGCACTGGTCACGCCTACGGCCATTTTAGTGAAGGGGAAAAAGTTGTGATACATCATGTGATGCCACCGTGATGATGTGGGTTTGACACCCCTGCCCTAGCTAATGAAGAATCCAAGAGAATTTGAAAGCTTGTGCATTATCAATTAATATCTGGATAGGCTTAAAATTGATTGCACAGCTATCTTCTAAATCTCTCATTAATGCTTAAAGAAAACAGGAAATACAGTCAAAGTATAATTCAAATTATTCAGATTAACTGAGATAATTCATCTTGCCATCAATCATGCTTCATGGGAATATTTTAAAGCACTAACTCAAAGTAGGGCAGAAAAATTCTAGAATTAATTTTATCGCGCTATTCTGATTAATTGATTTTCAAGTCTTTACTTGAAAACCTAGGGAAAATTTAGATGCAACTTGTGGAAATTGAAAGAAGGATATAGTTGATGCAAAGTTAATTTATATGGCACAATTCTTCTATTTCAAATTTTAGAAAATGAAAAATAAAATTGAACACTAAAGATCTTCATATACTTTGGGCAAACATTAAATTTCAGTCGTGCTTGCTAACTAATGTTAGGTACTAAAGCCTGTTTTGTAATTTTCCAATTTTCTCAAAACCTTGCAGCCAAAAATGGTACTTAATAACCATTATCCCCAATAAAATCTAGACAGAATTCAGTTAGTATAGTGAACATTCATATGGAATGTATTAATATATACAAAATACTTTTACAGCCATCTCTAGATGACTTCCTAATAAAGATTTAATATAGTTTACTGTTACCACAAATAATATCTTAATAATAAAGAAGATTATTTTATAGTAACCCATAGTATCTTAAATTGTAAGCCAATTTGCTGTGATAGTAAAAAGCTCAGGGCTATAAACCAGGAGATGATAAATCCTAGCTTCACCTTAGTGACAACATCAGCTGCGTGACCTTGGCCAGTCACTTCTCAGTCTCAAGAAGGCAGGAATGGCAAGCCATTTCTGAAAAATACTGCCAAGAAAACTGCAGGGAATCGTTGCCAGGAGTCAAAACCGACTTGAAGGAGCAAAATATTTCTTAAATTGCACAGAAACCAAACACAGGAGTGTCTAAGAGTCTTCAGAGCATCCTTATGATTTATTTGGAGAAATGCCATCAGGTTTCAGAAACAGATATTTCCCTGGGACCCATTATTCTAGATTTATTAACAGTCAGATGAATTCTGTTGCTTTAACTTTATTATAGCGCATTAGCCCTTTCCATTTAGCTTATGCACCGAGCAATAGCCAACATTTTAATGCAGTGATGTAATGGATAACTTGTAAACCTATGTCAACATCCAGTTAGATTTTGGACTATTAAAAGATAATTATTTTACTTAAATACACAGACATTCACACATACCAGCATGTTTGTCAGTAATTCAAATAATGCAAAATTTAAAAAATGTAATTCTTATATCCTTGCCACCATTGCTTGAAGATGATCTACCATTCTATCAATGGTTGATCTCCTTGTCTATGTAGCAAATACACAACATGGTATAAAACTATTCTAGGATTATATATGATTACATTTTCAGAGAGAAGGAGAGCTAGCATGTAAGCGGCGATGTCCTGCTGGCACTGGAGAAGGCTGTTCTTCTTTTCATGCTAATACTATTTTCATAGTAGAATAGATTTATAGAAAATGGGTAATATAAACCATGGTCAAAGCAAGCACTGATTGCAGGTAGTCCTTGCTTAGTGGTGGCTTAGACAGCAACCATTCACAATTAAAACAGGGATGAAAAAGTAACTTCATAAACAATGCCTACATTTGTAACAACAAAAGCCTTCAGTGTAAAACTGAATAAGATCTGGTCAGTTTCAGGCAGCAGCTGAAATGCAAAAGGGTTCTAATCAACTAATTGATAACCTTGTTAACTAGCAGTTAGCAGTTTTAGGGGAGCAATGCACTTGAGAAAAGTAGCTTGGGAAAAGATACCTTGTTTAAGCAATCTCTCTGCGGCGATAAAAAAGAAAAAGAAAAAAAAGGCACAGAAGTTTATCTGAATGAGATGGTCGCAATCAGCAATCTTCTCTCTCTCTCTCTCTCTCGCTCTCTCTCTCTCTCTGCCATATGGTTCACTTAGTGACTGCATCACTTAGAGACCATTTCACAAAAATCAATTATGGTCACTAAACAAGAACTCCCTGTAAACAGAATCAGGCTACATATAAACAGTCTCTATAATTTAATCAAATACAGAAAATATAACAGATTCAAACAGGACAGGACACACAAGGAATTTGTCTCCGGTCCATAAGCTCACTGTGTATATATAAACAGTAAGTAATAGGTCATAGATCATAAATCATAAGTTACAATCATTAATCATAAGTTACAAACAACAACTGATAAATCATAAGAAACCAATAGGAGAAGATGAGAAATGAGACAGTGCTGTGGGAATTAAGTGTTTAGCAGAGTGATGGCACAAGGGGAAAAACTATCTTTGCATTTAGTTGTTTTGATACAATCTAATACAAGAAGGATAATGTAACAGTAATCCTGTCTAAGTACTCACCCACACATTCCATAGTTTCATCCAAATGGACAAAACCATCGGGGCATTCTCCAAAGCAACGGCCTCGGTAGAGATAAAAGCCAGGTTTGCATTTGGTGCAAAAATCTCGACTAAAACAAGAATCACAGTTCTCTATTCTGCATCCTAAAGAGGAAAAATACATGCATTTGAGTTTGGTAGCTTATGAAACAATATAACGCAGAAGGGAGCAAGATACGAATACTCAGTTGTAGTCCTTCAAATTATAATCATAGGACAATTCTCAGGATCTCTAGCCAAACAGGCCAACGGGAATTCTGGGATTTAAGAATCCCCAAACATCTAGAACAGTGTTTTATCAAACTTAGTGACTTTAAGATGAATGGCCCTCAACTCTCAGAATTCCCTAGCCAGTAGGAAATTCTGAAAGCTGCTGGCTGGGGAAATCTGGAAGTTGAAGTCCACACTTCTTAAAGTTGCCAAGGTTGAGAAACACTGAGCTAGAACATCAGATTGGAGAAGACTGATGGACTGAATGCTTCAGCCAGATTTCCCATTCCCAAATGACTTGAATAACACTGAAGTTTGCCCAACTCATAAGTGGTTACATGACTTTTAAATATGTGTGGCAGCTCTTCCAGATTTATCTTACCCTAGAATATATGCACAGATGGTTCACACATTTCAGATCACATGTGTGGAACAAATATCTTATTCCCTTTCTCATAGATAGCCTTTTATAAACATTTCATGCACACCCCGCATGGATGCATGGTTAGTTTTTTAAAACCCATTAACATCAATAGATTTTTTTTAAATCATCCATATGCAGAATATATGTAGACATTTATAAACAAAGGGTTGGGAGGAAGAGTTAACCCTTTCCTGCATGCAGTTGTCACAATATAAATCAGGCAACTTGTTCTTAAATATAGGTGAATATAAGTTATTGTTTCCTAACCTGTTTTGTGGTTTTAACTTTTGTAATTTGAGAAGGATTTATTGCTCTGTGTTGCTATATCCCATTTTAACTTTACTTTTAAAGTGAAGCATATTGCCAAAATTTTGTAGAAACAGGCTCAATGTAAATCAGAAAGAGTTGTCTATAATGCCCATTGGACCAATTATATACTTCAGCCTTAGTCTCTTGAGGTAAAATTATTTTTGATGTTTAAATTCAATTTTGTTGAATGGGATGAAGAGAATATAGAGGCAAAAACTGATAAAATTTGTAGAATAAATACACGACTTGCAAAAAATAAGAAATGTTCCAACCTGATAAACTTTGACAAAAAGAAGAGAAGAGATTAGGTTTTGCAGCAAGACTGAAGATCCATGTGATAGTGCTTAAAGAAATTTGGATTAGAATATTGTATAAAAGAGTACTTTTTTTGTTGGTTGGACAGAGAGGACCCCTGGTTTGAAAAAGGGGTTAAAGAGACTATATGTGTCAAAATTGAAAAGCCCTCTCTCAACAGAGGGAGAGGGATACGACATCATCTATCTCCAGTCTACAACACAGTCCTTTTAACAGTTCCAAGAAGGCTCCACACCCATTTG
>JANHFL010009592.1:227665-239629 GCA_032468155.1 Oxyrhabdium leporinum | reverse complement strand
TTTATGGGTTTTAATTTTAAAACGGGGTTTTAAAAGGATTTTTAAGTGTGAACCGCCCCGAGTCCTTGGAATGGGGCAGTATATAAATCTAATTTATAATAATAATAATAATAATAAAAGACAGATCAAGAATCAACTCAGTGAACTTCAAGTGATCTGCTTAGGTCTCCAGTTATATTATTTAAGAAAGGAAAAAAGAGCACATTAACTCCTGTGATCATTATTAAACAAGGCATTGAAATGTATCATTCTTGGGAGGACATCCTGTTAGATCCAGTATTTGTCAAACTTTGAACATTGCTCTTAATTATCTCTCCTTCAGGTTCAAGAGATGGGAAAGATACAAATGAAAATTATTGGAAGCTACATTTAATCTTCTTGTTATGTTTTTAAATGGACTGTATGCCTAACTTTGCCATCCTTTGGGCTCAATTCTAAGAAAACTAGTAACAAAGTTGAAGGTCAGTTTTGTTGCTCTGTTCTTTTGCTTTCAAATAGGCTGGCCCTAAATTGTAAGGACGGCCTGCCTTCAGAAGATACATTCGATTAGTGACAAACTTGATAACGGTTATAATCTTCCTTTTGTTGGAATATAACTCTTGCAAGATAAACTCTCATAGTTTTGTTGGGACCTATTTTTACTGAATGTCACACTGTCAATTAGATTCTTAATATAAGTCTGTGATGTTTGCTGTATGCTAAAGTATATATGTTCTTCTTGGTTATAATAACCAGTGTTGTAGCTCTTAAGACATAAATAAGGGAATGGGCTAAAATATTACACTGGAAATCACGGTCTACACCTGAAATACAGCACTGGATTGCAGAGCCATGTTGAATTAATCTTTTTCCAGCAAAAAGGCAAAGACAAAGACTTTGCTCAAAGGTTTTGGAATTGTCTGTTTATAAAATGTAATTTCCAGACCTTTTCTTTCTTTTGTAACATAATTTCCAGACCTTTTCTTCCTTTTTTCATTTTTAATTGTTATGTTTATCCCTGTTGAGGTTGCGTCGATTCCTTCTTACAGTTGTATTTCTACCTCTCTTTTGTTCATTAGTAAAATAAAACAAACTTCTTAGTCTGATGGTTTAGAAGTTACATTGTTTCCACCTCTTGGAAAAGGAATCAATCAGGAAATAACACTACAAGTTTGCTACTAAGCCTTATATCTTATATCTTATAGATCAACATATTTTATAACCATACCCATGCAGACATTATACCACAGTGAATTAACCACTCTAATAAACCCCTTTATTATATGATTGTGTGATCCAAAGTGTTACTAATTCAACCAGCCTGCCTTTCTGTACACCCATGAATTTATTTATTCTTGCTCCTGGAAGTGAAACTAAAATGTTATTGATAATCAACTTTTGTGTTAAATTAATATTATAGTGAATTTGTGAAAGATTTTACTTTATAATTTGTACTTAAAATCCTGTAAATAAAATTACTTTGATTTGACACTATAGATATAATTTTCCTGTCTAATACAGGATTGGGATAAATGAATACCTGGGTAACACTGGGTTATCAGCTAGTAAGGAAAAAAAATGAATCTATTTAATACTTGTGTTCATGAATATTTGAATTTTGTCCAGGTTTTGATCCAGTTCATCTTTTGCAGTGCTACCTGCTAACTATATCACAAACCTGAGACAAATGCACATCATTAATAATGCACTACACTGGTTTGTATATTTTTAATATATGTATAAGCCAAAAAAAATTGGCATTGAGCCCAAATATCTAACTTTAGCAAAGCTGTACCTTAGCATTGTTAACATAGTAGTATGTTATATATGAAACAAAAGCAAATCTAAAGATAAGATGTTTTTTAGAATACTGTTCATATATTTATTCATTTGTTTGCATGTCTGAGTGTGGTGCAAGATAGAGAATACAAATTATGTCTATTTTAATCCAGAAACACTTGCCTTTAGTTGATTGAATAAGCAAGACAAGTGGGGGGGGGGGAGAGAACAGATTAATCTTACATACCAGGAAATACCCGCTATCCTAGATTGTTAAATCAAAGGGAAAAAACATGAGTTTTCTCAATAGGATTTTCAAATTCATTCCATCAAGATGCCTTTCCCCATACCTGGTCATTTGGGGAGAGAGGAAAGTATTTCTGCATCCCCCCCTTTTTTTTTCCTTAATTCTTTCTTAGTTCAAAATATTTCACCAATATCAAAGTCAGATTTCTGGAAATCACTTTGAAACACCCATCCTTTTCACTCCAACTGTAATCATTATTGCTTTGAAGCCAAATGTTGTGAATCTATCATGTATGTGCTTTTCCCCCCCTTTGGAACCATGTTCCTTTTGAACTCCCTCTTACTTCTCTAGCAACTCTAGTAAGTACAGAATGAGAATAGTCTATAATTACTAAGAAAAGGGAAGGGAACCCCTTGAGATATTAACTCCCCTCCCCCCAAAAAAAGTGTCCTTGAGAACATATGCTATGTACGCTTCACATTTCAGTCCAAACAGTCAGGACTCAAAAGGTTCAAAATTTGAAAAACATGGGCTTTTCAGTTACAGGCAAGCTGCTTTCTAAGCACCTATTTCCTAAAGGAAACAAGGGTCTTATCAACTTTATTTATATTTTCCTACAAGTGGAACACTCCATAAGTCTTAAATCTCTTAAGTTTCATTGCCAGCAATTGACAAAGCAAAACTGGCCTTTTCAAAGTTGTTTAAAACTGGAGGCACGATGAAGTATCAGATAACTTCCTTCAATTAATACATCATTTTCTAAACTTTCTTTAATGCACCGACAATCATGTACAGGTAGTCCTCAACTCACAAACATTCATTTAGTGACCATTCGAAGCCACAACAGCACTGAAAAAGGTAACTTATGAACGATTTTCATACTAACAGCCATTGCAGCATCCCTTTTGTCATGTGATCAAAGTTTGGGCACTTGGTAACTGGCTATCTATTACTGTTGCACTGATATGATTGCCATTTGTAATCTTCCCAGCTGGCTTTCAACAAGCAAAGTCAAGGGGGGAAACCAGATTTGCTTAGCGGCCACGTGATTCACTTAAAAACTCCAGTCATTCATTTAACATCTGTGGCAGAAAAGTTTGTAAAATGGGGTGCAACTCTCTTAACAACTGCCTTGCAAAATGGAAATTCTGGGCCCAATTGTCATCATACGTGGAGGACTACTGATCATTCAGGGTATGGGATGATGAAAATTTTTGTAGAGTGTAAACCCTTATCATGGAAATTTTGTTTTCCATATTCATAATTCATTTCCAAGGAACACATATATGCTGACAATGGGATCATCTGCGCATAAAGAAAATGAATAATCCATTCCCTTCCAAAAACTGAATGCCAAACACAAAGTCTGTTTATGGATACAAAACATCATCAGACCAATTATTCTATTTATTCTATTTCATCACTGGAAGTTTTAAAGAAGAAATTGTACAACCATTTATCCAGAATAATATCGGGTCTCCTGCTTGTGCAAGAGGTTAGATAAGCTTCAAGGTCCCTTCCATATCTGTTAGTCTGTTATTTTATAGTATACTAAGTTGCCTATAACAGGGCGCCCCAACTCCTGGGCCGTGGCCCACTTATGGGCCTTGAGACAATTGGAACTGGACCACGGAAGTGGTGGGCAAGTGTGCACATATGCGTGAGCATCCCCTCTTGCATGAGTAGTGGGTGAGCCTGTGTGTAGGTGCTCCATTTGCATGAGCAGTGGATGTGCGTATCCATTGCTTGTGCAAATGGAGCTGCACACACACACACACACACATTCTTACCCACCATTTGAACAGAACCCTCCCCTCTTCTCCTTCCCCCCACCAGAAAGGCAGAAAGTTTGGGGAACTCTGGCTTATAAAAATCATTGTGAATGTGGTGAGAATGTTGACCATTCAATCCAATTCAGCTACAGTGTAGAGTCCCAGAGGTGTCAAACTGGCGGCCCATGGGCCGGATGCATCATGCGCAGGCCACGCCCACCCCGGCTCTATGAAGGCAAAAAACCATTGTGATACATCACGTGACATCAATGTGACGCACCAAGTTTGAAACCCATGAACGGTAGACTTATAAACAGGTGCAGATCTCCATTGAAAGTAGGTATGAGTCTAATAAACAGTGTGGATTTCAAATCTATGTTTAAAGAATCTCACAGCCTTTGAGATAGATCCAGGGTTTCATTAAAAAAAAAAAACAGGTGGAAAAATTCTTAGATATTTTTTTAAAAAACTGATCTCCTTACAAACATTTCTTATATTAAGTGAGAACATCTGGCATAGAAATGGGAAACTATCTAATTTTTTTGGCTCTTTCATTGCATTAATGTTATATTTCAGTATATAAGAACGTATATTCCTGCAAACACCTGGTTTTAGGAGAAAAATTCTGCAAATGGCTGAGCTGGAGGAATTATTCAAGAGAGTTTTTAAGCACTTTTTCTTTTTCTCTCCAACGAAAGACATTACAGCCAAATTTTATAAACCAGAATTCGAATTGAATTGTCACAGAAATACATCCAGATCAACAGCACATTGTGATTGCTGGGAAATGCCAAATTGTTTTCCAAGCTTGAGAGAACTATAGGCATGTACAACATATGGAAGAGTTATGGTATGTTGACATGATTCAAAACAAGAGATAAAAAATGACTGTGGTGGAAAAGAGACAATGGTACGTGTATTAAAATTCCTGTATTTAAAAAAAAACAGGAAGAAAAACACATTTGGAAGCCAAAATAGTAAATAAAATCACAAAGGTACACTGAGCAGTAGGCTGAGGGTTGCTTGTTTTACATTATTACATTATTATACATTATGCAGAATGCAAACAATGCCACTGTTTATTGCAGAAAATTTAATTGTACACAATGCAAGGTATACAACCATCAGAGAGAATACAAATTGCCCTTCTTTCTTCTCTTCAATGATTCTATCGTATTCGTACAATTTTATAATTTCTACTTTATTAAATTGCAGTTTACAGTGTTCTAAAATTACATTAAATAGTCCAATCTACTGCCCCCTCACACACTATGGACAGAGAGGTATTTTTGTTTCAATATTTTCTAACTTTTCAGTTGGTATTAGCAATGGCAATAGCACTTAGACTTATATACCTCTTTACAGTGCTTTACTGCCCTCTCTAGGCAGTTTACCTAGTCAGCATATTTCCCCCAACAATTTGGGTCCTCTTTTACCCACCTTGGAAGGCTGAGTCAACCTTGAGCCTGGTCAACCTTGAGTCTGGTGAGATTTGAACTGCCAAATTTCAGGCAGCCGACAGACAGCAGAAGTAGCCTGCAGTACTGCACTCTAACCACTGTGCCACCATGGCTCATTAGCACTAGTTTCTCTTATCCTTATATCTCTAATTACGATGATATTTCCACCAGCATTTTCTCCTTTCAGAATGTGGTCCATGCTTTTCAAGAAAACATGTCTCTTCACCTCTCAAAGAATAAGTCATTTAATTGAACAAACTTCTTTTTTTCTAAATGAGATAATGAGAGGCAACTGATTACTCAGGATGATGTTCTGAATATTGGTTCTGCAAAGATCTTCATCTACTTGTTTACATACTGTAAGTATCTTTGAGTCTGATCTTCATTTAAGACCTTTTTTCATCATTGTAAGGAAGCTTTGCAGACTGAACTAATCTATCTAGAAAGAGGTAAAGTACGGGCTTTACAGCTCACGATTGAGTCATGCATAATTCTACTTACAGTGTCAGAATGGAGTTAATGGCACACAATGAACTACCAACGATATAATTGCCTGTAATGCATAGCATATTCCATGTTACATGTTACCTGTCACATGTTGCTACAGCACTGGGAAAAATGCTGGTAGCCATCATTGCTCTTACTCAACTTTCCACCATCTTCCAAGTGCTTACAGATGGAACATGACGCAATGCATAAAATATAAGCTTAACTTAATATCACAAATAAATTATGAGTTATCTTTGTAAGGGAACTACAATTTCCTCATGATGCCATATGTTTCCCATGTAGCGCAGCTGGTTGTCAAAATCATATCTTCCACCTTTGAAGAACACATGAACACACACACTATTCATCATGAATAGTACAAGAATCATTGTAGCTCAGCCTATTAGAAACCAGAATGAAAAGAGTGGGAGAGATCTATTTGGTGTCGAAGCAAAAGTACTTGACAGCCATTGGGTAAGAGGTGGAGCAGTTCACAGGCTTGTATCCCTTTCCCCATATTTTTGGGAAGCAAAAAAAAAAAGGGGGGGGGGAGAAGAGATCTTATTTTATGTTTGAGATATTACCAGAATAAATATACAGGTGACGGAAGGAAGTTATGTTGTCTGTCTGAATTGTAATTTTTGCAATACTTCTGGACACTGTAATAAATGCAGGCTGACTTCCATCGGGCCAAATTTGTGTTTACAACAATAAGATCACTGCATGTAAGAGTCTACAGAGATTCTCAGTTATCCTGGTCATGGTTGTCCCAAAGAGGCTTCTTCAAGAAGCAACTGGATGTTCTGACCTAGGCTTCCCAAGATCATGAAGCAGACTCCTCGTCCCAATAAAACCCCTTTTATTTAGGTTAAGGGAATTTCTTTCCAGCAAAGTCCTGGCAAATAGTCTTTCATGAAATTTCACAACTACAGACCTTTATCAGGTTTGGAGAGTGGCCATGCTGTATCTTCCAAACGCTACGCTGTAGCAGCAATTACTTGGCAAGAAGTCAGAAAAAGATCTTTACCCTAATGAATTGAACTAATTGTCTCCTGCAAACACCACTCCCCTTTTGCTCTTCTTTTATTCCTTATGGGAGGGATCATTCACCGTCCACCTCAGCCTTTACTCCCACGTCGACCCTTGTTCCTTAACTGTTCCCTTCTCCTGGCAGCTCTGCGCATGCGCACACTGGGAACAGGCTCCAGCCGTTCTTCGGCCTCGCTGATCTCTGACTCTGAAGGTAGCTGGTAACTGTCAGACGGCCTTGGCTCCATCTCTGCCGCCGATGCAGAGCACTCATCAGAGCCTTCCCCAGACCCCAGGACTGGCCCATGTTCCTCCCCAACCTCCTCACTGTCTGAGTCTGCTCCACTGACCGCTGGCAAGCCACAACACTGGACTTTCTTTGTTTTTCCTTGAAGACATTTCGCTTCTCATCCAAGAATCTTCTTCAGTTCTGATTGAATGGTGGAGAATGGAAGGATTTATACACCTTGCAGAACAGTTGATCGTTAGCACACTCTGAGAGTCATTGAGGCCACTTGGAGGTTTATCTCTGCCCTCAGGGTCACAGATCCAGTTCCAAGAAGGTTCCACATCCATTTGCATTTTTCAGGTGACAAAGAAAGTCCAGATGCTTCTTGAAAAAGCACCTTTGGGACTCCATGTAAGAATTTACCACTTGAACAACAAACAACCATATCAGCAACACTATCATTGTCGGTTCAGATACTTCTACAAACCTTCCTGAGACCTATTATATGATAGCAACATGTTGGAGAAGAGCACTTTATCAATCAGCCTGCAAAAGAAGGAGACCAGAAAATTCAGCACTGAAGTAAGCTTAATTGCTACTAATGGGGAGAAACATCTTGATCACAGCTGTTCAGGAATAGATAGGTTCTGCCTATTTTAAGAATGAAAACAAAACACATTGCACTGTAGCTCTTTCAGATCTAAAGCTTTGCTTTAAAGCTGTGCATCAACCTTCCCCAAACTGGTGCCTTCCAGATGCATGGAACACCATCTCTCATCATCCTCAGCCAACAGCCTTGTGCGATGGGCAGAGTAGACATCTTAGACGAATACATCTGGAAAGCACTAACTTGGTGATGGTTGATTATAGATCACACAAACATTTCCAAGGGCCTGATTTCTCAATTCTAGTCAGCATTAGTTATTTTGACCAACGATTTATGGCATTTTGCAGGCAACAGATGATTTACTGTACACATATACACAGAAACAAACACCCCACATTTCAGACCCCAGAGAAGAATATTAGGGCTATATGTGCAGTCTATTATTCTCCAGATAAGTTCTTTCAACATGTGGCAAACACCAGAAGGTATAGCCTATTCCAATTGAAATTTCAAAAGAAAACTTCAGCTACAAAGGTTCTAATACTGTAGACTTAATTGACTATCAAGTGTCATTAGTCCATCTATTTCATACCTCAGTACTGGAAGTCTCGTTCATTTTTTACTCGTCAAAGAATAATATGGTATAAAGAACAAACCAAAGAAATACACAATGTTCTTTGTAAATTCCCAGAATCTAGGAATAATCCAAGCAATGTCTTAAGATATAAAAATTGGGGGCGGGGTGTAAATCTTCAATTATTAGAGCCAAAATATTTAGCTCTTGTAAAAAAATATTTAATCTGTTTTTTAATTCTGCTTAACAGACCAATAATTATAAATAAGAGTTTTTCCATAATTTATCTACTTCAATAGTTAGATCTCTCTAGTTTGACTTTTTTTTCTCATTCTTTTTCCTTGGTTCTGCTGCCCCTGGATATTGTCATATCTATCAAATTTACCTTCAATTTTTGCTATATCAGTTATGCGGTGTTCTGTTTATGATCATACTACACTCAGGAAACTTGGAAACCATCATCCTTTAAACATTTTTTTTAATCTCTATAGCTACTCCAATAGAAGCTAAGTCTCATTTCTGATTTAATTGATGATTCTCATTTCTGATTTCTATAACTTTAAGAAAATACCTCTACTGTGTAAACTATTCAGGGATTTCAGCAGACCAGCTAAGGAGAAAATGAGTAACAAGTTCATTATCTCTTTTTTTTTCCCTTACACTTTTCCTGCATCCAGATTAGATGCAGAGAGGGGACAAAGCCAAAATTTTCAGTCCGACTTTATAAATAAATTAAAAAGGGCGTTCAAAAGCAATTTTCATTTCATAAGCAATAACAAGCTTTTTATAAGCAGTCCAAGCAGCCCTGCTCTCTACAAATTGTTCCCTGCTAATATTATATTGATAAACAAAGGAAAACCTGGCAGTGCTTCTTCTCCTTAAAAGAGAGAAAGAGAAAAGTAATGTTTCTTTTTTGCTATTTTGCTATTTTATTTTTAAATGTGGGGAAAATATGGATGAAAATCCTCAATCATTTTCTGGTTTCTGTGAAATCTAGAGTTCTGCATTCTGAACTAGTGAACTGTGAAATCTAGAGTATTAGTTGAATTAGTTGAAATTTCCAGATGAGAAACAAAGACAATCTCATATCAATGCATTAAAATAGCTGAGCCTGAAGCCTATTATATACAGTACTTCTATATACCTCAGATCAAAAGCTTAATGAAACTTGGGTAAATATATAAAATGTAAATACTCTCAGATTACTATTATCTAGGACAGAGGTCTCCAACCTTGCCAACTTTAAGACTTGTGGAATTCTGGGAGTTGAAATCCACGGGTCTTAAAGTTGCCAAGGTTGGAGACCCCTGATTTAGGAGAAGCTCTCATCCTCCCTTTTATGTCTTCCTGGCCTAAGGGGCCCCCCTTTTCCATTAATTAAAAGCTCAGATACAGGCTTTCCGTAGTTTTAATAATTTCTCAGATCTAAAGGTATCTCATCCTTCAAGAAGGATCAGAAAATTGCTATCAGCAACCTGGAACTAAGGAATCACTTGATTTATTTATTTATTTATTTAAAAAAAACATTATCAGTTAAACATAGGCATGTATTGGAGTAACAGTTCTTGTACAGAGAAAGCTAATATAGTTTATGGGTTACTGCACTGAGCTCTCCAAAGTCCTGACACTGGATTTGTTCTGCCAGAGTCTTGTTCATTCAACGTGGATACTGATTCCATGTTATTTGCTGGAAGTCTTCACTAAAGTGAAAGAGGAAAGGATATAACCTGCACATCACTCAAAGCTGATAGAGGTGACCATCTATGACTCCTAGTAATCAACCTGGGAAACAATTAATTAATGGAACTCCCAGAGTCGTGGCTGCTCCATCACCAGAGATTTTCAAGAATAGACTGGACAGCCATTTGACTGGGATGGTATAAGGTTTCCTACCTTGACCAGGAGGTTGGACTAGAAGACCTCCAAGGACCCTTCCAGAACTATTATTTATTCTATGTTCTAAATTAGAGAGACATCTGGTCCAGAAGAACCTTAAATTGCATTCGAGATTCTTTTGGGAGAATGTAGCACCATTCAGAAGAGGAAGTATCACTGCGTCTCTGGACTTCTACTCATTCATATATATTTACCATTTTTATTATTCCACATCTAGTCCACTGAATGACTTTGTGCAGATCTGTAAATCCACTTCATTATCTAAGACCTAAATTCAGGGGAATAAAATATAGCCCCGCTATTCATATAACATGGCAAACATGTAAATAAATTATCTCTCGTGTTAATGTGATGGCCTGGTTCACCACATACTGACAAGCTCTTGTAGATCACTGAATCACAATACCTTCAAGGTGTTTTACCCTCACATGGCTTTTTTTCAAAAAGAGGAAAAAGGATGTTCCATCAATCTGGGAAGATTTTAAATGAAATTATAAAGCAGACTGGTCTTAAAAAGCATTGAAAACAATTTTGCTAAATTAACTTTATCTCACTGTTTAATTGTAATTAATTAAGCATCTTTATTAATAGATTGTGGGAATGTGACAAGCATAAAATATATGTTTCTAGCAAGACATCTGACAAAGAACTGCATGAGTTTTAGATTAGGAAGTAAATTAAAGGCAAACTGGATGACCCGATAATGAAAAGGACAGAAAATTAGCTCAAGAATTTTATTCAGCAGTTCATCATTTAACAGTTGCTTTTCTTATGGGTGATGCGTTTTCTGTTTGTTTTCTTTTAATTGTATTCTATTATTGATACACCAGCCAGAGACATTATAAAGTTATGCAGACCTAAATTTCTAAATACTTTCTTAAATAAAAATAAAATAATAAAGAATGAAGGTTAGAGATTATAGAGAATATTCATAGCTTGAGTTGTAGATCTAGGCAGAGGTTTGTCCTCTGAGCTTGCTGCTTGGCTCCAGGACATTTCGTTACCAAACTAGGTAACATCTTCAGGAGAGTTGAGTGAAGGGTAATGAGTAAGAAATTGCAAAGTTCAGTCCTGAGCTCTGTACTCTCAACTTTTTTTTATTAATGACTGGAATGAGGAAATGGAAGCAAAGCTTTTCAGATTTGTAGATAGCACAAATCTGTATAGATGATAGAAACAAAATTCATAATTATCCAATAAAGAATATGTATAGCTCCAGGTTGAAATGAAGGGTCCTTGGTGCTATTGCTGATGATGTTACCTAGTTTGGGTAATGAAATATCTGCAAGAAAACAACCAAGCTCAGAGAGCACTAAGGCCCCATCAAGATTATTCGCATGCAACAATAGATTTGGATAGAAAAAATAATAATAATATTTAACAGAGAGAAATGCACAAAAATATAATGGAAGACAACTGGCTTCACAGTAATAGGAACGATAGTTAACACAAAGTAAATTTAAACTATCCATATCATATCAAAAAGATAAACACCTCCTACAGTAAATCAGATGAAATAAAGAAAATTCTATTGTATTCTTCTTTGGTAGATCCCTATCTTATGTCCAGTTCTGAGCACCACATGTTCATAAGGATTTAGAGCAACTGAAACAAACTAGGAGACAAGCAATAAAGACGATCAGAAGTTTGGAAACGAAGTACTACTAAAAAATGTAAAGGAACTGGAAATAATTAACTTTGAGAAAATAAAATAGAATTAGCTTAGGATAGCATTATTTAAATACTTAAAAGGACACCTCATAGAAGAGATGACACCTCCCGCTTGCCAGCAATTTGGAAACCCGCGCTTACAGACAGACAAGTCACTAACGGGGGAAGCGACACTGAACCCACACTCACAGACACCACACGAGATGCCACCACCACACATCCACGCAAAAAG
>JANHFL010009592.1:213402-227565 GCA_032468155.1 Oxyrhabdium leporinum | reverse complement strand
AGTGTGATCTCGTCGAAACGTTGCGAAAAAACCTCCAATTCTACACGGGAGAAAACCCGAAAAACCGAAGATATACATACAAATACCCGCAAAAACCTCAAAAAACATATATATATATATATATAAAATTTTTGACATCATTAATAGTTTGATGCAACTGGGAAAGCCATTCTTGGCTATGGGCTTCATATTTTTGCATATGTATAAAGCTTGTATTTGTGCCCATGCGGTTGATACAATTTGTGACTTGATAAAAAACAGCCTTGTGTTTTTGTGTTGTAAAAGCTAATTACATGAGCTCTAAACAGAAAGAAGGAACGTTCGAGTCGTTGAATGGGTACTCTCCATGGCTGGCACACATTAAGATTTCACTCGGTAGCATGATCCTACTTTGATCAGACACATTTCAGTTATAGGGATCGGGCTACTGTACACTTAAGAGCTTTTCCTTCTAAAATTTAATTTCCTGGCTTTCTGATGACATAAGTGGGTCCCTATGTGTTCAGTTTCTCCATGCGATCACATATGCATTACAAGTTACTTTACTCTGCCTTATGCTAGGAAATAAGATGCTCTCACTTCCAAAACACCAGCTTCTCGTTAAATTCCATGAAGGCACAAACAAGCGTGTCTTTGTCACAGAAGGCCAAGTTCAAATGCACAAGGATCAGATAAAGATTTTTCCCCCAAAAAAAAATGTGTATAAAGAAACGTGCTTTCACTTAGATAAGAAGCAATTACAAAAAAGAAACAAACCCCCCACTATATCTAAATCAGATGCTGAGAAACTAAAGTAAGCCCAAGAAATAAATATTTTGAAGCACTCTCTGCCATTAAACTATTATGGACACATTCATTTTTACATGAAATACCAAAAAAGCAGTCATCAGAGAAAACAGAACTGAGAGTATTAGACAGAAGCATAGTTTGAAATAATGCTTTCCATACCTGGATCTTACATTCTTAAGAATGTAACTATAGCTACCCTTGTTACCTTATCTTTTTGAATAATTGTGCCATAAAGTAATGCAATTAAAACACTGAATAACTAAGCTCAGCTTTTTGATTGGTTGGTTACCTCAATTCTGGATGAAATTCATCATAATAATGATTACAAACAACCGCTGAATTCACTCATTTCCTCCCCCCCCTACTTTTGAACAGCAGAGAACTGGTATGATAAAATATTAACCTATCCCAAATGCCTCTTAAATATAAGAAATGTGACTCAATAAAATTACAAAAATAATTACAGAATCAGCATAATTGATAGAATAAAATCAATCACTTTCAATAATTGTACTTATAAGGCTACAGCTTTGATTCCTTTTAATGAAAAGAGAGTTGAAGAAATTTAGGAGCTCAGAAGATGGACAATTTACTGCCCCAAATCCTTGCATTTTATGGGCTGAATATGTTAACAGGAAGTGGTCAACTGTCAGAGGAATGTGTAACTATGTCTAAATTATAGCTGTAAAATCCAGCTACCCAAATGCTTAAAGAGCTCCTAGTTAGAACTTACTCAGATTACACAACGATAATAAAAGGGAATTAAGCTTGCAAGGCAAGGAGTTCCTTTGCCCACACATTAAACATGAACCTAATTACCACCGTCCCATGCAATGGCTTTCAGTCAGTCACACTGTTTCATAACAAAGAAAGTGCATTCAGCCTCATTCTACCATGCTACACACAAACAATATTTCCGAATACCATAAAGTGAATGCCATCAACCTGGCATGGCAGGAAGACTGCTGAGCCCTTTATTCATGGGAAGATGTGCTGATCAACTATGGCCAAATCACTTTGTGCAACGCCATGCCTTTCATTCTGGCAATTTTTTCCCCCTATTGCATCTACATTAAACTCAATCCTCTACAGAATGAAAGCAGGTCTGTTCAGGAAAATAAGATGTTTATTCATTTATTTATGGCCATTCTTTAATGTTAAAAATCCAAAATTGGCTTATATGCAGTTTATCTACAATAAATAAATAATACATTTTACAAGCATATTGATGAAAGTTATTTTGAACACACTAGATTTGCCAATATTCAACTCTTGGCAAGTATCAGTTATTATGACCATAAATAAACACACACACACACACATAAAGGTACTGTCTCATTGTTGGACTAATGAATTCACTATTTGGATCCTATAAAATTTGACTGATATAAGGGCAGACAGGCCCAATTCAAACAACAACTATTGTATCAAGTTCCTTCTAAGTATGTATAATATTGAACCATCAAAGAAATAAATGAAAAATAGAAATATATATTACAGAACAGCATCCCTTTGAGTACCTGAATCATTATAGTCCTTTAGAGATTCATTTATTCATGAATTTTTATTCTGCCTTTATTATTTTCACAAATAACTCAAGGAACGAACATATCCCATATAACTTCGTCTTCCTATTCTCCTCACGAAAACTTAGCAAATTGGGCTAAGAGAGAATGGTCACCCAGCTGGCTTTAATGGCTAAGGGAGGACTTGAACTTCTGGTTTTTCTAACCTGATGCCTTAATCACTAGACCAAATTATTTCAAGGTATGTGCAGGCTGAACTGTAAATTCTCAATCGTCTACAAAAATCCTTGCAGGAAAATCTCACAGTAAACATTTAATAAGTGAACACATTAACAACAGTAATTCATCAAGAATATACCTTATACAAATGTAGATATGAAAGAAATTTCCTGGATCTACAATTCTAAGCTTTATGAGTACAGAGAGGTGGATACTGCTTTAGAAAACATTCAGCCAAAATTAAGGGGGGGGAGTTCAAACTTGTTCCAACTACAGTTTCCTCATGCTATGTGCAAGGAGTATAAATCCTTCCATTCCCCACCATCTAGTCAGAGCTGAAGAAGCTTCTTGGATGAGAAGCAAAACGTCTTCAAAGAAAAAACAGAAAGTCCATTTGCCTCTTGAAAAATCATCTTTGGGACAACCATGACCGGGATGACTGAGAATCTCCATAGACATTGGAAAAAGGCAGCAGCAGCACAGAACGCGAAGGAGATTAAAAAATGTTGAAGGCTGAAAAACTGCTTTTTACTTCTTTTCAGATCATTTCCTAGAACTTTAACCGCTGTCTCCAACATTGGTAAGAGGGGAAGTATGCACATTTAATAAATTAATGAATTAAACTTATTTTGGAAGTATAGAGTTAATAATTTAAAGGTTTTTATTTAGTTCCATTAGTATTGGAGTCATTGGCAAAAAAAAATTGCCTTATTTTAATGCTGGGGAATTACAAAATATTTAAAATTAGTTAAATCTGGCTTTGTCTCCTGGTCCATAGGTGGTCTTCTATCTGGGAAGTTTACACAACCAGTAAAACTGCTTGACACTCGCTTTTATATCTACTTCTAGCTTACTTTAAAGAGCAGAGAGGAAAGAGGAGACTACTATAAAAGCAATCCATCAACCTGCAGGAATTTTTGTTAAGTATCAGACTGACAAAGAACAAAGAGGTTGCATGTACCCAAACACTCCACTTATCATCCTACATTAGTCATTTAGACCTTATTTAAGTGAATGAGTACTTCCCCACTTCCTAATCCAAAGTGTATATACAAATGTAATTTTTCCCCAAAATAAAGGGGTAATAATCATTAAGGAAAAAATGGCAACTATCTGCTTGAATATCTGCCTGCCAATGGACTTTTTAGTCCAGAAAAAGAAGAGTCTGTTTCTTTAATAGCAAATGACAGGCAAAATTGTCCTTTCCATGAGTTAGGATGCTCTGACTTGAGAACATTCAGTCAGTTGAAAACTCTGACAACTTCTGGGTATTAGCCTATAAATTTTATGTCCCCTGCTGTCTTCTAGGTGGTGCGCTTTTAAAAAGCAAGGAAAAGAAAAGTATTTGTAAGCAAACTAAATTCTAGTCTGAGTAATATCTTAGTTTGGGCAAAAAACAGAAAGCTGGAGGCAGTGCTTAAGTGTCCTGAGATCTCTTATCAGTCTTGTGGTATTTTCCAAAGTCAAGAATGTTTTATTTTGGAAAAATCCTTCTTTAAGACTCTTAACCACTGATTTATTACTAAAAAAGTATTTCAAATCTTTATTCCAAATAACTAATTTTAAAACTATTATTTCAGGGTTTGCTGTACATTTGGAAAAATCCAAAACAGATTTCAATGCTGGACCAAATTGTGAAATCAGAAGATATTTTAATTGAATATGCTGCCATGTTGCAGTTTTAAACAATCTGTTTCCGTCTCGCAATAACTGAAATAGTTTAAAGTCTTGATTGCCAAAAGCTGATTGAAACTTTTAAGACCTCTGTTTGTCCATAAATTCTAAACTGAGCTTTCAAACTGAGATTATTTCACAGCATCAATATTATCTTTCCATTCCAAATAAACCACACAACATTTAATGGTAGAAATACTACTGATTTTGTATTTTGAAAAAAAGGTACCATGTGCTATCAAGGTATCTTTGGGGTCATATTTTCTAATTTTGTCTATAGTGGTTTTTGGACTTGATCATTTGGATTCTAGGAAGAAGTAAATGTTAAAGAATATGTCTCTGGAAAATCCTTCCTTCAAAGATTAGAATGGCCCCAACCCTGTTAGCCCTTCTTTCATAAGATCCTAAAAACCTGGCTATATTCTCATGTCTGGAGTGCTGAATGTGCTAAGGGTCCCATTTTCTGGGCTCTACTGATAACTAGCAAAGTATATTGCTTCTATGTATATTGAACTGTGTATTTTTTAGTGTTTTTATTGTTTTAAAATATGTTTAGTATTTTTAATTGTAATGTACTTTCTACTTATAAACTGCACAATCATTAACTGAAATGGGCAGCTACAGAAATTGGAGAGAGAGAGAGAGAGAGAGAGAGAGAGAAGGGGGAAGGTATATATACAATGATAAAACTGTAAATCAATTTTAAAACACCATCATCATAAAATAGCTATAATTATTTAAATGTAGTTGTTTTTCCTTCCAACAAAAACTTTCTTAACAGCATCTGTACCAATAAGAATTTAAATTTCAAGTGTCACCCTTCTCCAGATTTTGAGACCCAGTCTCAATTAACTAGCACTGATAATGTTACCTAATTTGGATGATGAAATGTCTGCAAGAAAATAACCAAGAGATCACCAAGAACCTCTCACAGAACTCTCTCCAAAAAGTATTATATTTTTTAAATAAAATATTATTTTAAGATAAAACATTTCAGAAACTATTTTCAATAATATAATTCAGCAAGAATGGAATTATTAAATAATATTGGGGTAGAAATTGCTGTTTAACTTTATTTCTTACAATTCAGAGTCTGTCCAATTCCTCAGAGTTTCTGATCATTATCTGCTGTAGCTGATTTCTTCCTACTATGTAAAGTTCATTTTAATATATGCCAGTTAGAATGTTTAAAAGAAGTTTTTAGAATCTTTTAACTGAGTTTTAACAATTTCTTTATCATTTAATATTGCATATGAATATTTATATCTTCAGCCATTGATTAAATTACCCAGTTTATGGTTTTAAGACGACTAAAATGACGTATTAATACAAAACCCAATATGGAATGGAACAAAGTGATAAATGAGGATATACAAAATGAAAATGGACCAGAAATAGACTCCTTCCATCATGATTTTTCAGTCTGCAAAATGCTAATAAGAGGTTATGTGTTTCAACACAATCAGATAAAACTCCCAGATTTGACACTGCAACCTAATGCAGCATTTATAATGCCAACTTCAAAAAAATATTTTTATTCCTTGTTGATCAGTCATCATACGCAAAAGCTTCCCTTAGAATTGGCTCTACATTCAGAGGCATTCCAAACAACTTTGTCCAAGCACAGTTAATAACAATCACATTTGAGGGCAACATTTTTCTTGCTTCTTTAAAGAGCTAATTCCTTCAGGAGTTATGAGCTGTTCATTTCAGTTGCACAAGGCTACTTGCTGCTGGCTTAAATCTTGAGTAAATTAATCTTGGATAGAAGGGTGTCTATAAAAGAAGGCACTTAAAAGCCCCCAAAGATGTTATAGCACTCATGGTTTACCATTATGTGGTACAGCAAAATTTTATCCTGCCATTACTAAGAGCATACATATGGAGACTATTAAATCCCTTCCTTTCTTGTGGTGCAACTCTGAATGGCTGCATTATGCCACTATTTTTTTTTAAATGTAACCTTCACCAGCAGGAGAGAGAGGAGGAAAATGCTCTACACAGTTTGAGCACATCACAGAAAAGTATAAGAAGTTTAATCAGCAGTAAAGAACAGCAAACCAGTATATATTTTACCTTTTCTTTACATCCATCCACATGTACGGATATGATGAAGAAAATCAATAAAACTTAATTTCTCGTTATATTATCAACATTCTAGGTAACTAATATTAATAGCAAACACACTTAAGCATGTACAGTGGAATGTGTATGTATTGGCCACAAATATTTTGTGTTTAAACTATACAATGACATAAATTTAATAATAGGTATTGAATACTTAGCATAATTATGTAATATACATTAAATAATTATGTGTATATGTATGTAAGTATAATTTATAATATGCATATGTCATAGAATTGTCATTATAACAATTGGGAGAACTAGATAGGTGGATAAAAAATGCCAAATCCAGTCTAAATATATTGCTGACTATGCAATGTACTATAATAATAATTATATATTAATTAACATAAATTAATTATTATATATGAAAAGAAGAAAGTATGGGTAATTGATGTGGCAATGCCGGGGGATAGTGGGAATAGAAGACAAAGAACTGGAGAAGATCACGAAGTATTAAGATCTACAAACTGCAATTGAAAGATTATGGCATAACCCCATTATGGTGATACTAGTGGTTATAAGCACACTGGGTGCCGTACCAAAACATTCTGGACAGCGCTTCGAAAATCTGGCAATTGACAACATTTCCATCTGTCAGTTGCAAAAGGTCTCACTGCTTGGATCACATATATACTAATCTGATACATTACAGACATTTTAGATTCTTAGGAAGAATTCGATGTGGATGAAGGCCAACATCAGCTGAAGAATTGGCAGCTGCGATTTCACATTGTTGTGCATATTATTATTATTTACATATAAGAATGTGCAAATATTTGCATGGATATGCAGACTCACACACACACACACACACACAAACACAAATCACTGCCTATCACATCGTAAAGCATCTCCAGACACAAAGCAACATTAATTCATTAAAAGCAGTATACAATGATAAAAAGATGTCAAGAAATGCAAGATAATCAGCACGGAATATCAAATGCAGAAATTAATAGATGTGTTTTCCATTATATAACTGAACTGGAACAACATTAGCACATGTTCTGTTTCTTCTGGAGAATGTGCGACAACAAAGGTCTTCTTCGTAGCAAATTCCAAATAAATAACTACAAGATGTGACAATTTCAAGGAAACATCTGATGACTGCAATGACTAAGCAGTTCTGCCTTGAATATGACATTATCTAAGACTTACTGTTTCCAATCACTGTACAACCTTAAACTGTGCTTCACAGCAAAACAGTTCCTCAGTCATTCAGCAACTATTAAATGGCAGTAGCCAGGCATGCTAGACCAAAAACGTGCTGCTGCATTTTACCTAAACTTGTTCCAGATATAGCATAAACAAAGCATTACAGATTAGAGCAGAGGTGTCAAACTGGATTTCTTGGAGGGCTGGATCAACATTGTAGCTGTCCTCCATGGGCCAGCTGGAGGGGCGACAGCACAGATGCCTCTTTCAGCACCCTGCCAACCAAAATGGGGCACAGGGGAGACATGGGCACCCCCTCCCCCATGTCCCATTTCAACCTGGATGCCTCCTGCAGCACCCTCCCAGCCAAAAAGGTGGCACTGGGGGCTAGGGTGCCCCCTGCATCCCGTTTTGGCCAGCAGGGTGCTGCAGGAGGTCGTCCAGGTCAAAAACGTGGCTCAGGGGAGCCACCCACAGCCCTCCATGCCCTGTTTTCACTAGCTGAAGCACGGCAGGCTGGTCCTTTGCTATTTCCAGGCCATCCCCATGGGCCAGATCTAAGCACCCCACGGGCCTTGAGTTTGACACCCCTGGGCTAGAGCATTCTTGTAAGCAGGTTATGAGCAAAATCGATGAAAGTGGCATCTTACACAGAGAGATCTTTCACAACAGGGGTCCTCCACCCCCACGCTGTGAACCAGTACTGGTCTGTGGCCTGTTAGGAACTGAGCCACATATTTGAAGGTGAGCAGTGGGTCAGCAAAATTGCATATGCGTGGGATCTAGGTAGTGAGCTCCTTCTTCATGAAAACGTTGTATTCCACAAAACTGGTCCAACAAAAGGTTAGGGAGCACTGTTCTACAAGACTACTGGCCATGCTGTATCTTTGGCATGCTTGCCAATGAAACAGCCATCAACACCACAGGGCTAGTATACCTCAATCCAGAAAAACTCCTTGCGGATCATCTTAGGGAAGGGATTTTGTCATTTTTTCTTCCTATCACATGCTGCTTAAGGTTTGTGGTTGAATTCATTCATTGCTGTAAGCAACAATTTTAACCATGGTTTGTTGATTTAGTCACAGTTCCTGTGTTTGTATATTCCACACAGTCAAAACCAAACAAACCACACTATAGCAATATAGTAGTACAATAGGAATCAGCCTAGCTATGCAAGCATCTTCCGGTTGGCAATTCTGTCTTTCAGCTAAAAAACAAAGCTGCTGCTTTCAGTTTGGCAATGCAGTGATGCTACTTTATTTTTCTTCTTCCTCCAGAAGGACAAATAATGACAAATAATCCACACTCTAAAGCACTCTAAAATTGGTGTGCATAAGCAGAAAAACTTTAATAACTATGAACAGTTTTATTTGTCCTCTTGCTTTCAGCAAGGTACAAATTAGATGTGACTTGAAGGGTATAATTGTTCAATTGCTAAGTCATGTCTGACTCTTTGCGACGCCATGGAACAGAGCATGCTAGGCCCCCCTGTTCTCCATTGTCTCCCAAGTTTGCCAAATTCATGTTCATTGTGTCAATGACACTATCTAACTGTCCCCTTTTCCTTTTGCCTTCAATCTTTTCCAACATCAGGGTTTCTTCCAATGAGTTCTCTCTTCTCATTAGGTGGCCAAAGTATTTCAGCTTCAGCTTCAGTATTTCTCCTTCCAAAGAATAGTCAGGGTGAATTTCCTTTAGGGTAGACTTATTTGATCTCCTTGCAGTCCAAGGGACTCTCAAGAGTCTTCGCCGACACCACAATTTGAAAGCATCAACTCTTCAGCACTCAGCCTTCCTTATGGTCCAAGTCTCACTAGTATACATTACTACTGAGAAAGAAGGGCATAGTAGTGTCTTGTATAGGTTTCCCTATTTTTTGTCCTTGCATCTACTATTTGGTCAAAGGTGAAAGTTGCCAATGGCATCAATTGGCCTACATCTTAAATGTAGATAATCTTGTTGAGACAACAAAGAGTTTCAAAATGTTGAGCTTTCACCATTAAGTGATCATATCAGTAGTACGCATATAATTTTTTAAAAAAATAATTCTATCAGAAGGCAAACTGATCAGGGTAATTACCTGCTAGCCCATTATCTCTAATCATACAGGATGCTAATTTATTTATTTTAATATTTCTGTTCTGCTTCCCATTACTGGAATTCTCAACTTACAACAAATAGTGAAAATAATCAATTACAGTCATTAAAATAATTAAAAAAATAACATAATAAAGAAAAAAATAACAGCAGTCATTTTTAAAACATTATAAGTCACAGTAGCATTAAAAGTTTAGTAAAAAAGAGATAATCCCCATTTTCCTTAGCTCAGGGAATGTCAGAGAATGCCGAGCCAGAGGGAGGAGTTAAGCAGGGAATTAGTTTGGAATCTTTATGTAGGCACAAGGGGGCAAGGTCCAACCCTGCTTGAATAGTATTGAGGTTTATCTAGTCTGGTCCAACTGCAGACTACAGGAAGAAAGATTCCTGTGAAATAGGCATGAGCAATGAAGTAGCTAATTGAACTCTTCAAGTGTGGATCTGGTTGTTTACATGTAACAGGGAATCAGAATGTTTCCAAAGGCAACAAATGCAATGGGATGACCTGCACATAAGCAGGTTATCTGAGAAACAAGTGGATATATTTTGATGAATACACAATCATAGACTTTGAGTGGTAGTATCAATGGGATACAGTGAAATGTGGAAAGAACACATTTCCACACAATGGCACAGGAATCCAAAGATGACACTATGACAGTGCAAATATGGATTGCCTCAAAAATCCAATCCCTCCCTTGTTGCAGTCAGTAGTGAGGTCACTACTGGAACAAGGCCAAGATGAAATACATCAACAGGGCTTATGACAACCAGCCCCAGGAGAGGTTTCAGCAATGTTACCAGCTGCAGTATTATAAGGAAGTGAATGATAGCAAGCTTTTGAATCAAGAATAATCAAACTACTTCAAATAGATGGAAGGGGACACTTTCAATCAGGAAAATTTAAAATACTTTATTCAGAGAATGAAACAGAAAATACCGAGCTGCAATTATCACTCCCAAAATATATTACTGAATGCATAACACATGCAACACTATCATGATGAATAATTTCCCTCTGGATTCAAGCCTGCCCAATGAATCTCATGATTTTACAGGCACATGCACCAATAGTTGAAAAAGTAGGTGATTAATTTTATGGAAAATTATACCCAACAGATCACACACCAAAGAAGATTATTCTAAAGATGTTTGGCAACTTTATGCAAAAGTTGAAGAGGAACCTAACTTAAGTGTTGGAAAATTCAGACTAGAAAACTTCAGTGATGGAGTAGCATGGCTGACAGACTTTTGGGTAGAATATGGGCTGATCATTTTTAATATATTATTTAATATATTACTTGAGCAGTATAAACAATGTGCCTCATCCCTGCACAAAAGCATAATCAAATGGATTACATCTTATGTAGCAACTGATGGAAAACTTCCCTGCTAAATTGAAAAATACTGAAAGGTGCTGATTGTGGATCTGATCCATCAGATACTAGTCACAGAAATACATTTCACAATGGAAAAAACTGAGAAGGATCCAGTCTCAAGTAAGGACTAGGTGTGATATGATAGTAGTGTTCCAATATTTGAGGGGTTGCCACAAAGAAGAGGGGGTCAACCTATTTTCCAAAGCACAAGAAGGCAAGTGGAATGAGTGGAAACTAATCAAGAAGAAAAACAACCTAGAACTAAGGAGAAATTTCCTGACAGTTAGAAAAATTAACCAGTGGAACGGCTTGCCTTCAGAAGTTGTTCCATCGTTGGAGGTCTTTAAGAAGAGACTGGATAGACACTTGTCTGGAATTGTATAGGGTCTTCTGCTTGTGGAGTAGGAGACCTCCAAGGTCCCTTCCAACTCTGTTATTCTATTACAACTTCAAATTTCAAATTTCTATTACAACTTCAAATTTCAAAAATCTGGACCTTGTGGACAGAAAGTCTGAGGAATTGGTGAAAGAAGTGAAAATGACTTAAGAGAGGAAGCAAAGAAGTATATAGGAGTCCTAAAAAAACAAAGATCACACCAGGCATATAAACAGCTAAGAAAAGAACATTGGCAAAGGTCCAAAGGATCTTAGGAAAACAAAAGAAGTAAATGAGGATTTCCAATGACAGGTAAGAAGGAAAAATCAGAAAAATTCAGGAAATCACAAGCACTTTACAATATTGCCTCAATATCATTAGAAGCAAGCACAGAAAGAATTGAATAATGGTATGTGGTGTTTTTAAAAAGAGGAAAAGAATACAAAGAAAACCTGTACAAAAAGGCCAACTCTCTGCTAAGAAAGCATTTGAAAGAAAACAACATGAGGAGGAACCAGGAAAACATCAGGAGACAATAAGGTGGAGAAAAGCATAGTTATTGTAATCTATATCCTTTCAATGTCTCGAAACAAGCACGTGCAAAAAATATTGTTGCTCTTCTAAAAGGCTCCATAAAAGAGAAATAGAAAAAAACGGTTTAATTGACCAAAAGATTAGCTGCAACTTGCTATTTTAAAATCTATGACAATCCTTTTATTGGACTACCTAAACTATCAGTCCAACTAGTTTTATAAAAACAACCCTATAACTTTAAAGATCCAGTATTTAAGATCTTTTCTTTGCCATCCTCCTCATCCCCCATTTTTTAGAGTTAAGTCTTTTATGGTATAATCATATCTTAGTAAATATATTTTACAGGACTCATTTCATGAAACAGTAAGCAAGGAAATACCTTAAACAAGGCAAAACAACTTGATGATTGTCATCCACAATGATAGTCCTTAATGAGCTACATATCTTAAATATATATTTTGGGTCATTCCATATCTCTGGCATGGATCTAATTTCATACTGAATGGCTTACATAAAATTCTTGGAGTGCCACATTGGGCAATATCCATATTTCTGTTTTGACGAAAGGTCAAAAAATATTGGGAAAAATTCCCAATATCCAAGACAGTATTTGCTCCAAAGAACAACCTATTTTGCTGAAGAAGGTGGAAATGGAAAGGGAATATACAATCTATTTTGAACTGTCACTTCCAAATCTAAAGTTCCAAAGAAAGTGAGATCTAAGATGTCTGCTGATGTTCGGATCTCCATTAAAAAGTTCATGACTTATCCTCACTGGTTTGAAAGTAATGGTTCAGATTTATGGATCCTGATAAACACCTTTATTGGAGAGTTATATGAAAACATTGGAAAAGCAACTGGAAAACATTAGGGAATAACTCTTCCAATTTGATATTTTCCAGGTGTGCTGAGAATACAAATTGAGTAACTTCTGGTTATCTTTAACCCTATTGGCTGAGTTCAGAGATTTACTCTGCTTACACATTTAGAAGACACTAAATTTGCATACTAACACTAGCGACTCTTTTAGCCAAAGTGTTTTCCCATCCTTGCAGATATTTTGAGATACTGAGATATTGAAACAACAATGTTTGTATGCAAAACAAACGTGCTACTCTTGATCTATGAAGTTTTAGTCTGATTGTGAAAAGTTCTGCTTTCTTTTACTCTCTTTTCCTTGTCTTCAATATAGTGTCTCCTTCTTATTCCTTGAACAAATACCACAACACTGATGATGGTTCACTTGATCTTGAGTAAGAATAAACCTTACACAACAATCCTTTGTTCTGCACAATGCTCTTGGCAAATACAAAAGTTGTCATCCCTGATCAGGTCTGGACTGTCTACATTTCACAACCAGATAGTGTGTTTGTCACTGCCAGACCAATCACACTTAAATAAAGATCTACACAATAGGCCCAAACATACAATAAACCCAAGCTGACAGTTGAACCAAACAAACCATTTTTCTTGAGTATCTATATATGGTATTTAATGGCTATTCTGCAACCATAAATCTTTCACACAGGAATCATATAATTCATAAGTGACAACCACATGTTTAACATACTCAAATGTTCTCATGAGTCACCACCATTTCTGTGTGCATGTTTTTGTTGTTGTTCTTAATTTGTGGGATTCATCAAGAACATAATCATTCTAATTATAAGACAGAGTATAGACTACTGAAATTATTACATCTGCAGGAACATTTGGAGAGAACTTCTCATTAGTCCCACAGCCCTAAGAATCAGATTGAAATAAAGATTATGTTTAGTTTTTATTTCTGTTCTATTTTCTCAAATGCAAACATGCTCTCACCAGATTCTATCCCTGCATAATAAAGAAACCAATCTTATTCATAACTTCCGGAGCAAATTACGAGATTTTTTTTCAAGGTTCTAAAATATGCTGGGAAATGGGAGTTTAGTTTTTCATCTATGTTCTTATTCCAAACAGAAGAACCACCTACTTTTCCACACCTTTGTTATGTTTTAGTGTCATCAATCATAAGAGCTTTAAATTATCCCATATATGTTACAACTTTAAACATGTTAAAACTCATTTCAAAAGGGAAAATAGCTTGGTACCATTTTATTTACAATTTCTGTGTATGTGCAAAATGACTGAATTCGTAGTTTTAAGGAAGAAGGGAAGGACCGCATCGAGTCTACTCCACCCCGACGTCCCGTGCGGTCACACAGGGGGGGCCTGCTGGGGGTACCATCGGCGGCGAAATGCCGGCTGGTGACCCCCAGAAGTAGAGCCTTCTCTGTGGGGGCCC
>JANHFL010009592.1:189889-213302 GCA_032468155.1 Oxyrhabdium leporinum | reverse complement strand
ATTGGTTTTAATTTTTATGGGTTTTAATTTTTAAACGGGGTTTTAAAAGGGTTTTTAAGTTGTGAACCGCCCCGAGTACTTGGAATGGGGCGGTATATAAATTTAATTTTAAATAAAAAAAATAAATAAAAAAAATAATGAACAAGGAAGACACGAATAAAAACAAAAGTTCAATTTAGGATTTTAAAAATAGTTAAATTCATCAGGTGAACATTTATTCCCAAACAATGGCAATATTTTAATCTAATTTTGAACAATATCTCTGATCTCATCAGCAAAATCTTGCAGCAATGTCGGCAGCCATTTACATTTTCACCCATTCATTTGTTCTCCACATCATCCTCTAGTCTATGTAACAAATGCCAGATGACTGCCCCTTGTTCGTAGGACTGGTTTTTTTAATTGAGTTCAGTTCTTGTTGTTATTCATTTGATATTTCACCTAGCTAGAATTCACATAGAGCCGTATTTTAACCACATCACAGGCCAACAGGTCGGATTCTCAGGATCCAAACTCTCAGGAATTTGCATGAAGTATTCTCACATTGATGAAGCAAGTTGTATGCATGGGTACAATAGCTGGAGAAGAATTGCTTTTTTATCTGTCAATGGGAGACAAGCTGAGTAACTGCCAGGCAGGCCATGATAAAGTTATATGGCCCATTTGTTCCTAAGGCTAGAGGTTCATTCGTTCGTTCATTCATTCATTCACTTCATTCACTCATTCAGTCAGTCAGTCAGTCAGCCATCCATCCATCCATCCATCCATCCATCCATCCATCCCATTTCTAGGTCACCCAACACGGTCACATCTCGGGGTTTAACTCAGAACATAGAAAGTATTTCTGAGAGAGGTTATTGACTATACACATTTATTCAATGCTGTTATTATTGTCTCAAAATGCTACAGCAACCCACTTTTCTGGAAATAAAAGAGTACAGGAACTGGTTTTTATTTAAGGAAGCATCTCAAATATTAAAATAATCACTACATCTAATCAAGATTTAAAACTATAGCAAGAAGTCTATTCATCAAATACAGTTAGCATAAACTGAGGCGCTATTTAAGCTACTGAATATTAGAACTCAGCATCTAAAATTTGTTTATTGTTGAAGGCATGACTGAAACTTATTAAGTACCTTTCAAAGAACGGGTTGTCCTTTATGTAAGCCCATGGAGTCCTATGACCTAAATACAATTTTTAACACAATGGGGAGATAAATTCTGCTAAACCACTTCAAATGTGAGAATGTCTCCCACAGGCAGTTTCTACATTGATGATGCAGAAGTTAGATGACTCTCCAATCCCACAGGATAAAACACAAAATGCCAGTTAGAAAAGGTCTGATCCATTTCATCTTTCCTTATCATAATATATTTCATCATTACTAGCAAATAAAGGAATTAAAACCCTAAATGAATACCGGTGTTCTTAAAAGCAGGCAGTGTTAAAGACAGGCAAAAATCTCACAAGGTGTAATGTATACGGCCTAAAACTCTACCAAACTTTGAATAAGGAAACAGAAGCAAACATCTTTCACTTAATGCTAAAGTGAATAGAACAGCAGCATCTAATAAGTGATGAAATTGGTATACCCATTCCTTAGACAGGAGTATTACAAAAGCCATAAATGGTATAAAAAGAGGGCTAGATTTGTAATATAAAAGATAATCTTGCAGATAATTTGGCCCCAGACATTCTGCCGCTTTATAAATCAAAAATATATTTGCTTTCTGTTGCTATGCCTACATATTTATCAAAGAACATTTTCAGGTGTTGTGTTAGCCTAAAATGTGATTTGGCTTGAGTGAACAAGATTAAACCAAACCAATTCTTGATTATTCAGGAAGCTCTGGTTCCATGGAGTTACTTAGTGCTGCCTATCTAAGTCTTTTCTGACAGTAACAGATTTATCAGAATGTGCCATATCACGTCAGGCATAAAGAATCAGGACCATTCATAAAGTTACAACATAGATGATTTATTCAAAGCTAAACACAAAAAACTGATTACTTGATGGTCAGCATTAAATTAGCATTAAAAAAGGGTTAATGGAATTCAAGGGCAACTGGGCTTAGATCTCCTGTGGCAACGCAAGGACTCTAAACTTATGATGTGTATAACTCTGCCCTCCAGCTCTGCCTGCTCTTCTACACATATTCCTTATAGTATTGCAACCTCTGCAGTTGTTGCTATGGTATAACTATCCCGTCTTGAGAAAAGTTATTTCTTTTATGATGTTAACACTAATCTTTTCATTAGGACAAAGCAAATAAAAGTAAAGCAAATGGTATTGTAAGAAAATGATGGTTTTAAACATACTCCAGAGGTTTTACTCAACAATAGCTCTCTTAACAGTATTCAGATTGTATTGTTTTTGTTTTGTATTGCTAACATTTGATAATATGTTTTGTTTTTTTAAAGAACAATTGCATTCCTTTTCAACAAGCTATGTGCTGATAGGGTAGGGTAGGGTAGGGTAGGGTGGAATGGGATGGGATGGGATAGATATGTGTGTGTGTGTGTGTGTACACACACACACATACATATCTATCCTATCTTATCCTATCCTTCATATGCATCATATACATATGGATCCCTCCAGAATTACAAACAAAAACACAATTAAAAAAAATAAGACTAAAAAATTACAATTGGTGGCAGGTTTGTTGCTGGATAATCAAAGTCTGCTAAATTTTACAGACATATAACAAGATTTCACTACGTTCAAGGAGACAGAATCATACTAACCTGATAGCAACTGTACATAAAAAAAGCAGACCAGACTAAGTAATTAATGCCATATAGGTCAGGTTACATTTAATCACTATAGTTATAAAACTATGGTTATTACTTTTATAATCAGTACAGCAATAGAATCTTGCAAGCCTGAATGTATTTCCCTTACATTACCTTCGGGTGAACTGTAACAATGCTATAGCACTTAGAATTATATACTGCCCCATAGTGTTTTACTGCACTCTCTGGGTGATTTACAAGTCAACGTATGGCCCTAACAATTTGGGTCCTCATTTTACCGATCTCAGAAGGATGGAAGGTTGAGTCAACTTTGAGCATCGAATTCCTGGCTGTGGGCAGAGGTTACCTGCAATATTGCATACTGACCACTGCAACACCAGAACTAGGAGGAGGCATATTTGAAGACATTTTCTCAAGCCATTTTCTTGGCCTGTGCTCAAGCTCCATTTATCTTTGCAATGTTTTTCCCTCCTGGTCAGCTTCATTACAATCCTTTGCTTTTTTTAAAAAATATATTTTATTAACATTTTTAATAAACATGATAACAAAAACTAGCACAAACTAAACTTTAAAGTAAGGTTTGGAAAGTGCTGGAAAAAAAGAAAAAAGTAGAAGGAAAAATAAAAAGGATATTTCTTTTCATTGTCTACTACATTATTATTATTATTTCTCATTTCAATCCTTTCCTAATGATATTTAATATGGAATTTTTCACAGCTGCCACACATTGAGCCAACATCTTCACTATTTATATTCACTATACATTTTTCTTGGTTACTTAGAAATTGTTCGGATCCCATCACTGTATACCATAAAATGAGTGGATTTTTTCCTTTGATTGGTCTTGGCAACTATGGCATCAGAGACTTGATCCCTGCTCACAAAAAACAGCACACCTCATGAGCCAGCATATTGCCAACCCATATTAGTTTTCTATTCCTCTTAGGAGAGAGTCACCAATTATTCCAAGTCTTCAGAATATTCAGAGACTTTAAATTTCTTGGTACCAGATGCCAATGTGCAAATACATAGGAGAAAAAATGTTTGTTGAACATTTGATATTGCATAACCATATTTCTGAACAGAAATGGAGCAGTTCTTCCATAGTTCGAATTCCTTGTGGAAAAGCCACTGTGATATTATGCACAATATCTTCTGTGGGAAGTGACAGTGGTGACATATCCAATCTCTTATGTCAGAACCAACCTCATAGATATTTTCTCCCTTCAGTTCTAATTTAATAGATCTGTTGGTTAGTAATGTAGTACAATCAGGGAACAACATTTCTTCTACCAGTCTCTTGAAATACAGATCCAATATTTCAAATGACTCTTTCCTTGTGTTGTGCAGGCAGGAATATTGCAAAAGGTATGGCAACTGCCAATGACAATGCAGGCTGAAATTCACTGGGAACAAAACTGTTCCCGTCAAAAGACAGCCAGTTTGATCTAGTGATTAAGGCTGATCTAGTGGTTAAGGTACCAGGCTAGAAATCAGGAAATGATGAGTTCTAATCCCATCTTAGTCATGAAAGCTGGCTGGGTGCCTTTGGACCAGTCAGTCTCTCTCAGCCCATGACATCAGGCTCAAGCGATAAGCTGGTCAGTCACTTTTTGCCTCAAATGAATCAACACTTAGTCAACTCAAAAAAAGTGAACGCTGCACTTGTGGGAAAAAACCAGGAAGAAGATTTTTTAAAAATCTGTCTCTGTCAATGAATGGTCTCTACTGAATGCCTCATTGCTATGTGACCAGTTGGGTTGCCCTGAAATTGATTTGCAAATGTCTGTTGTACTATGGCAATTATTGTTGACATGGAAGACAATCCCCCAGTCTAAGATCTGTTCATTGAGTCATGATAAGCAGCAGCAAGCAACACTGAATACTCAAACTTCAAGTTATTTTTTTTCTTTCAGACTCCAGAATAAAATGAACAACAGATGATCCTTGTCAACAATTTGCTAGTTGCCTACTACATTCTGACTACCACATTACAGAATGCACACTCTATATCTGGATAGTATTAGAGCATCTAATGAAGAACATATTTGCATCCTGTATTTTTCCAACTCCAATGCACTGCATTATACAATTAATGAATCCCGAGTTCACATCAGGAGTCAAATTGTTCTAATAAAATATAAAGCAGTGCTTATCTACTAAGAAGCTGCAAGGGACACAGTTCACATGGCAATGATACTCTAAAGTACATTTCTAAATCGGAAGAAAATTCAAACAAGATGACATTTGATATAGCACATTTCCTCCAGTACAATTTGGCTCTGAAAGCTAAACAACCAGGGACAGGTTGGATAAGAATTCCAAGTGTTAATCATGTTTTTAAAATGCACTTGGATTCTTGTCACATAAAGACAATGTGTATATCACAATTTAAAGGCAAACTGACTGAAATTTAACAGAACCAACAGGCAAGGGGGAGTGATGTCCTACAGGGATTAGTGCCTCTTTGTCACTAAGCATACACCAGCATACAGCTAGCTCAGAGATGTATGCTTATGTAGGCACTGCACTGCTAAAAAGATAATACGAGGTTTACTGAGTTGCTGTTGGTTATATCTCTTAACCCACCAAATTATTGTCTATGGAGCTTCTCAATCAATAGAGAACTGAAGAAGCTTGTTAAGATGACAAACGAAACATTTTCAAAGAAAAACCAGGAAAGTTCAGCTGCTTTTTGACTGGCATCTTTGGGACCACCAAATTGTTGTTATTGCTTCTTGGTGCAGAATAGAGGAAGGCTCATTTGCTGACCACTTTTTGAGGTAGACTAGCTAAGAAGCACCAACTACAAGAATCAACACTATCTTTATTGTAAGGTTATAGTAACATAATCTTGCAAGACTAAAAGTGTGTCTCTCCCCCCTTACCTTTATAATACAAGAAACTAGAGAGGGTCCTTCTGAGACACCTGCCACATCCCCAATTTTTTTGAATACTAAGTTCCCTCCTAATTGCCTAGTATGCAATTCCTCCTCCTCCTCCTCCTCCTGGCTGTCAACCACATTCTCACAGACCTTTTCACTTGAATCCTACTTTCCATCTCTATTCTGCTACCATCATATCCAAAAGGAGTTTTAAGGCTGGAGTAACCAGAGACTACTCCCTTTGTAATGGTCCATGCTGGTTACCCTCCAAGATCTCTGGAAAGTTCTTTATCCTTTGATAATAGACATACAGATGTCAATTGTTGCCTCTAGTTCATGTCTTTCTCCCTTCTTTTGTCTGCCTTTTGTCTCAAATTACCTGTCAACTGTGGTGGGGTGTTTTTTTAATTTTTTTACTGATGTTCATTTTTTTAAAAAAGCTACATTATTTGGTGGATGAATGGAGTGGTGTTGTGGTTTGGCTGTAGGGATTTATTGGAAGTATGCTGGATGCAAATTAAACTGAAAATTAGACACAATAATTTCCCAACACAAGAATTTTTAGCTCAGCACTCAGAAGCACCCTCAAATTACCCATCTCACAAAATATCTCAATTTATTTGTCAAGGAACCAGCACTTGAATACCATATACAGTAGATATAGGACTTAAACTTCTTAAATGAGGACCATTTATTTCCCAATTATCAAAAATGGCAGTGATATAAAGACTAGAAAAATCCTTGAAGATGGAAAATAAGACCTATCCCAAAAATAAGCCCTAGCTTGGTGTTTACATGTGCACCCAATATAAGCCCCACCTCCAAAATAAGCCCTACTTAAGATCCCGCCCACTCTTTTGCACCTGGTTGCATGAGGGGTGCGATGCACAAGGGTAAAAATTAAGCTAGGGTGGGGATGGGTTGGAGCTGCCCCACGTGCCCCGCACTCGCTTACTTAACTTAGGACAGTTGCAGCCATGCCTCCCATGCCCCAACACCTGCCACATCTTACCAGCCCACTTTTTCCACCACCGCTTGCTGCCGCTTACGTGTGTCGCCCCTGACCTCTGTCTCACCATCAGAGGCCTTACAGCTGAGAAACGAGTTCTGAATTGACTTGTGAAACAGAGGCTGGGGGCACAAAGCACATCAATCAGTAGCATGTTTGCCAGCTGCGGAGGCCTTTCCTGAAGGCCTCTGACGGTGAAACAGAGGGCGGGGGGGGGCACCACACACGAGTGATGGCAAGTGGCCACAGAATAAGTGGTTAGGCAGCGGCCACACAGGCTCCTGCTGGGCGGGGCTGTCGGTTGTCCTGCCATGAGACAGTGAAAAAGACATCCCCCCCCACAAAAAAATAAGAGCTAATGCCTCTTTTGGAGGACAAAAAAATAAGACCAGTTCTTATTTTTGGGGAAACACAGTATAACATTTGAACATGAAAATGGAGACACTTGATAACAAATAAGCCGTCGATAGACATCTATAGACTATGCAAAAGAGACTATCACCCAGCCCAAAAAGGAACAAAAAGACCCCAAGCATGTCTCCACCAGCAATCAGCACCCAGATCAGCATGGATTAACTCCAAGGTTAAGATCAGATCAAGAATCAAGTAAACAATACCCCAAACAAGAAACTGCCAAAGAAGCCAACAGCAAACAGCCCAACTAAAGAATCTCTAAGACTATCCCCACCAACACTGGCAGGCAAGCCACTAGAATATAAACTGATAGCAAACTGCACTCCTTACTAGCGCTGATGCTATTACCTAGTTTGGGTAATGAAATGCCTGCAAGAAAACAAGCAAGCTCAGAGAGCATCAAGGACCCCTCATGTCAACCCTGAGCTACAACTATTCTCCTTTATAAAATTATAAATAGAGTTAATCAAATGTCACGGTGAGATTTCCCCTGAAAATGTAATTGCCAAACTGGAGGCGTACCAGCATGATTTGAATGATGCAGCTCCAGGGAATTCTCTAAAGAAGATAAAAGAAAGAAATGTGGCCTGTCATTACTGCAATAGAAGACAACATATTAAAAGAAAACACAGACTTTACATAACTAAGACTCATACAACAGAGAAATAATGAAATCAAATATCCTAAGTCATCCCTTCGCAATAATAAAGTACCGACAAAGAAACTGTATTTACGTTAGCAAATAAAAGCTTACTGGAAATTGAACATGATTCTGAATTTGAAAAAGCAAACAAACAGATTTTCACACAACAGTTGTGCAAATAGTCAGTATGTCTGAAACAAAGATGTATTTATAGCCTCGGAGAATCTTGCTAAGGAAAAGTTAATTTATCAAATGGAATATCCATTGATGCATGCGGAAAAAGCAGTATTGAACTGAAATGTTGACAAACTTAATGAAAGCACGAATATAATATTTCAAGAAGCATTTTATATACCTGAATTGGCTGGAAAGTATGTAAGTCTATGTAATCTTATGGAACATAGCTGCTTAAAAATGGACTTTGTGCCCTGGTACAAAAAAAACAACAACTATTGTACCAAGTTTTGTTATTTAGAAAGCACAGTTAATTTAATTTGCTGGAACTTACGCAACCTAAAGCAAGCAGAGAAGATGCAATGAGTAATGGGGGGGGGGGGGAGAGATTTGGTCACAGAGATGAGTCTGACAGTAAGAAAATAAGGATGAGGACTTAGCAATTGGATTGAATATTTGACATTGCAAAAAACAAGAGGAGTCAAAATGTGTTATTTGAATAAAAACAAAAATAAAAACTGTTTCCCCAGAGTTAAATACAAATCGTTGTAATAATCCAGCCTGCTGTTGGGTATTCTTTTGAGATATTTGTGGTTCCATATCAGTCAAAAAAGGATGCAAAAGTATTCTGTAATGTTCACGGAATGTTACTCAGAATATACTTGTACCTATTACTTGATTTATAAGATTGAAGTATTTGATAAATTCAGCCTTTATCCAGAAATTTGAAAAATACTTGAACAATAAAGACATAAAACAGAAAAGAAATATTGCAGTCCTAAGCAAAGAGAATTGAAGCACGCAGTGCATCTAAGGTATCTTCTGCAAATTTAACAGTTACTTATCTGCAAAACCACTTACTAATAAAAGTACAAATAATTCCCAGTTATGTTATACAACTGGAGCAAACTCAATCTGTAACAACCAAGATACCTTGATGTAAAGCTTATGTATATATTTCAAAAGAAAAGTGAATAAATTAAGTTACAGAATGCAATTTCGAAAGGTGGCCTATCAGATAGGAGAAAGAGGCTATATAGGCTTGTGGACTTAAAACTGGAAAAGTAAACAACACAATGAAGAATAAAAGATAATACCTGCAAATAAGAACAACAATATTAAAAATGACACCCTCAGAAGGGAGTAATGAAACAGAGTCTGAGGAACTTGAAATGAAATCTGACTCAGAAAGCACTACTGATATGAGGTATTCCTCATTTAATGACAGTTTGCAGATGATGATGAAAAAGTAACTTTGCAACCAATTCTTGCATTTACAACTCTCACAGGCGTATAAAACAAAGGAAACGGAAGATCATAAATCATCACAGTCGTGGTCATGTGACTTTTCATTTAGTAACCATTTTTCATTTAATGATCAGGTTGCTTAGTCCCAGTTGTAATTGTTAAACGAAGACTACCTGTACACAATCAAAGCTGTACCTAGGGCTAGAATTAACATCACAAAAATCTAATAAGGAAATCCCACCTGAAAGGTTGTGTTGCACAGTTAGAGCAAGGGATGTACCTGACTCCCAACTTATGAGACTGAGTATAGAGATTGTCAAAAGCGGAAACAACGATACAGAAGGAAGCTGCTTGGGAAGAAATGAAATCCTTGCCCAAAACCTAAGCATGTATTTTAACAGAACTACCCAAGGGCAAGAAAGCCATGAGATGAATGTGGGTTTTCAAAACAATCAACAAAACAACATCAACATGTACAGTGCCATAAAAGCAAAAGAATAAACTCAAACTATGGTGAGGATTGTGACATTTTTGCACCAGTAATTAAACATGCAAGCACCAGAACACCACCAAGTCTCAAGTGCATTTAAAAAATTGCATGCAAAACACTCAGAAATGAAGTCAGCGATTCTACACAGCAATCTGAAAGACGAGATTTGTCGCACTCGCCAGCAGGGTGGGAAGATCTGGGGAAAAGAAAACTGGTGGGTAAACTGCAAAAATTCAAATGCGGGGTAACATAAGTAGCCAAAGTATGGCCAGCTAAATTAAACCAAATGTTCCAAAATTGGGCTGTGACCAGAGAAATGGTAATCCATGCTTATGTACAAAACAAAGACACACACATAAATCTCTATTATGTAGATGATTTGATTCTGGAGAGGACAAAAGAAACATTTTGAATTTAGTGAACAATGGAAGTAAAGAAGCAGAAGTAAAACATCTTGGGATATTATCCACTATTTTAGAACTGAACAACAAAGGACATAAACGAAGGGTAATTGCTTGTCCTTGAACATCTCTGTAATTCGTTTTTGAAAAAACAATAGACACAACTGAAGGCTTCTTTCAAATTAGGCCTCTGAAATGTAGCATGGACAAAATCCAGGACAAAATCCTTCCTCCTTTAATTGCCAAGGACTATGGAACTCAGTCCTAGCCTTGACAATACATTTTTGACCACATCTAGTCAATCTCTTCAAATATTTTATTTCCTCTACTCCTTCATCTTTCCAGACTGTGTTTAAGTAGCATGGCCTAATGTTATTTTATCCAAAGAGCCTCAGATTACAGCTGGCTAAAACATGGCCTAGGCTTCACTTACTGGCTGCTTGAAAAAGCTATTAAGAGGGGACCTCCTGAGATCAGACCCATCATTGCATTCAAGTTGAAAAAATGGAAAACTCTGTCCTTGCTCCCCTGCTAATGTTTCAATCATTAGTCAAATAAAGATGGGTATTTGCTTGTCCATTCTCCTCTTCCCTCTCCTGAAAATCTTTGATGGAAGGAAATTTGGAAAGGAACAACAAACAAGAGTGCCAAAATATCATTTTCAAGAGGCGGGGGAAGAAAGATCACTTATTATCATAACGTCGTTATTATTAGAATGTTGAAGAAAGTGGTCTGAGAAAAGAAGGAGTTCCAGGTATACAGATACATTTATTTTTGCTGGTACCGTTGCAGCTGTTCCAAAATAAGAGCAGCGAATTTCTGAAATGTTGATGTCCACTAGCTGCCGATTTGCTTCCAAGTACATTTCAAAATGCCTGATTATCTTAAAACCTCTTGATGGCAACATGAGATAATCTTCCCAGCAGTTGTCCCAACATTGTGGAACATCATCCCATTAAAGTGCAGATCATTCTCTCTTTGGCTGTTTTTAGCCAGTGGTATATAGTACACATTTATTTTCTGGCAGCTATTTTCCTGCTGTTTTCTGGATAGATTACGGCAGATCTGCTGCCTTCCCATCTCGTTGTATTTTTATTGAAATTTAATGTGCTTACAGCTCCTGCTATTTTAAAATCGTTCTAAGCTGATCTGAGTAGTACAAAAGGGACCCCAACCCCCTGTCCACAGACCGGCACCAGTCCACAGCATTCCAAAAACCAGGTCACGCAAACAAACGAAGCCCCATTCATTGGGATGCAGGTAGCACACAAAACAACACCCTCTCCGATCCACGGAAAAACCTCTCTCCAAGGAACCAGTCCCTGGTGCCCTGTAGTACAATACTGTAAAGAATGGTTTTTAAAAATACATCATGTAAATCAGGAGTGTTTGGCTTTCTCCAACCTGAAGGCCACGCCCAGGATGAGTGCAATTGCTCTTTAAACATAGGTGAAGGAAAAGGTAAAGGTGTCCACTCATGTCCGTTTCTTAGCCAAGGGAGCCAGCGTTATCCAAAGTCCCTTGGTCACGCGGCCAGCATGACTATATGCCAAGTCACATGGAACGCTGTTACCTTCCCACCAAAGTGGTACCTATTTATCTACTCGCATTTGCGTGCTTTTGATCTGCTAGGTGGGCAGGAACTAGGGTAAGTAATGGAAGCTCATCCCATTGCGGGGGCTTGGGTCTTGAACTCAAGCTGTTAACTTTCCAACTGATAAACTCAGTATCTTTCAACCATCGCACTCCCTCTCTCTAAAACATAACCAAAAGCTAAATTTGACTTCTGAATCAAGTTCATTTATACTTAAATCGCATTAAAATAAACACAGTGAATTGCATTACTTTTTGGCTATGTTAAATTTTGCCCTACATTAAAAATTACAATTTGGCAATGTTCTCTGAAGGGATGGACCCAAGGATTGTAGGATTTCACACTCTCAAGTTGGGCAGCTCAGATTAAAATAAATAAGTGGTCTACTTCCATCATGGAACTAGAGGTGACATATGTCATTCCCTGGTGTCCCTAGTAAAAATAAAGAGCTGTCATTCCTTCCGAGGTAGGCAAGGACAAAAAATAGCAGTGGCCAGTAATCTTAGAATGGACTTGGATGCAGTTAAGAAGTATTGGAACAATGTTTTGAAAAGCTTGTCAAGGCCTCTTTCTACATTACTTTACGCTTGACACAAACAACATGAGTTTCTTTTTTGTGCTTTCTCCTTTTGTAAGACTTAGTTATATTCCCTCTATTAACTCATTTCCCTCCCCTTTCTCTGGTCAACCCAGCATTACATCATGCCATTTTCCCTGTCACAGTCCATCCCTCCTCCCTCATGGGCCAGGAAGCTCATTAAGGTGATGGATAATTCTACAGTGGAATATTTAGATGAAGTTGCAGTGTTCCCCACTACACCTCACTGTTGCCCAGCAACAACAATTGGAGAGACTGAGGTGGCTGGGAGCAAGGAGTCATCTTCCTGGAGATTGTGGTCTAGCAAGTCTGGAGGCAATACAGGGAGACAAGGCTTGTGGGTTTATTTCAGATAGAACTAGTAGACAAGCATGAATATCCATGCCTGAATATCCTCTATTATTTGCCAGGATCACTCTGACTCAGAGTAGCTCTCCCCAAGTATCAAATATTCAAGGTTACTCCTTCTGCCACTAGAATCCAAATTACACTCTGCCTTGAATTCCACTTCAGCATTTAGGTGAACTGGTGGGGTAGAAACAGTGCAACAGAAACAGGGAAGCAATGCAATAAGGAACAGGGAGGCCCCTCCCACACAAGGCCCCTACAAGGTGGAACTCCAGATGTACTTTCATTGAGGTAGGCAATTGCAAAGCAGAAGCCATTGGGCTGATCTAACCTAATCTGTTTATCCGCAGGGAAGCATCTGCTGTAGCTTTGTATGCAGCCTTGGCCATGATAACTGTTCTCAAAGGAACTGTGCTACCTATCTTTCCTGCAGAAAATTAGACTTTTGAGCAACTTTACAGGTAGGACTTTTAGAGGGAAAACAGCAGGGATTATAGGCTTAAACTGTCTGAAATGGAGACATTCTGATCTAGGAATACAGAGCAATTGTTAAACCCAAATTCTGCAAATGACAGGAGGCCAATTGTCCTGCGGATAGGAAACACAGCAAACCAAATATCCAGCATAGTCTTCTCTGATTACTCATCCTATTCCAGGTAATGAGGTCATGGAAAATTAATACAATTCTCAAGCAAGCAAAAGAAGACTTTCTGAACATTGACGTAAACTGAGAACCACAATCCAAAAATGAGGTGATTGACTAACTCTTAATATCAAGAAACGTGATGTAGACAGACTTTTGTGTAGTCTCCAGAATAGATGGTAGGCTTCACAAATGGAAAAAATGACCTATCTTGGTAAACATATCCACTACCCTCAAATGGCCATGTATCCTTGCACATCTGGAATTTGGTAATAAAATCCAAGGGATCTGTGTCACATAAGCCTGGAGAGAGAGGAGTGGTTACAGCAAATCAGCCAACTTAGCAATGGCAGCCTTGATCTGATGACAGACATGACAGAATGACACACAATCTTTGAAATCTGCTTTGAACCTTGGCCACCAGAACAGTCTGAGTAAAAGATGCAATGTTTTGAACATTCACTTATATTCAATGGCTACTTGTTTATGTCCCTCATCATGGATAACTTGGAGCATCCATACTGTAGTATCTGCTTGTTGAGCAAGGGGGTTTTCCTCAGAGGCTTGAATGAGACGGTGGTGCATCCATTCCTAAAGAGGTTTTTGCTGGGTCCAACTGTACTAGACAATTTTTGCTCAGTCCCCAACTTTCTTTTCAAGGGAAGGCTGTTTAGAAGCTGATTAGACTGCAACTGTAGACAATCCTGGAAGAAAGTGATAATCTGGACTATTTTAAATCAGGTTTCAGATTTGGACATAGTACTGAAATAGCATTTATTGTGCTTGCTGGTGACATTTGGTGGATCTCAGATAATATAGCCAACCCACCACTCAACTAGCTAATGTATGTTAATGTCAGGGCTTTCTAAATTATTCAATATAAAATAATAATGGGGTAAAATTTCATATAGTTTCACAGTGAACACAATCATTCTTCACTGGGAATTGTGCAAGTCAAATGTGCAAGAGAGCTAGTTTTGTCTAGTAGTTAAGGAACCGGGCTAAAGAGCAGGAGACTATGAATTCTAGACCCACCTTAGCCATGAAAGCCAGCTGGGTGACATTGGGCAGTCATTCTTTCTCAGCCCAACTCACTTCAGAATTGTTGTTGTGGGCACAATAGAAAGAGGAAGGTGTGTTGGGTATGTTCACCACCTTGAGTTATTTGTATTTGTATTATTTATATTCTCAGCAAGACAGTACATCTGATAATTCTATATTAGTTTTGCCATGGCATCAATCTGTTGTTCCTGCAAGATCTAAAAGTCCAGAAGAATCTCCAAATTGCAAACCTGCTTTTCTGAGATAGCATAATCTCAGTACTGTTCTGACTTCAGCTGTAAAAATCAACTCATTAACTTATATTGTTTGAGTTGAATCTCAAACTGTTTTGTTCCATCCAGTCTTCAGATATTAGGCTAAATCTTTTACTATCAATCTTGATTGGTCTGGGGTAGAGTTATACTGCAACTGAGTATCAACTGAATTCAGCCATTATAGTTTGTGAGTAAGACTTCTGGCTTAATATATTGGTCAATCCCCTGGTTGGAGTTTATTCTATAAATTAATGCAAACAAACTATGACTTAGTATATATAAAAATCACAAGGTGACAGAGACATATTGTTATTCCACATGCACTTCATTCAGGATATGCTCAATCAACTGAATGTACAAAGTGTATTAAAAGTCACCCATAGGGACACAAAGGCGCTTTTTCAAAAGGCAACTGGATTTCACAGAAGCTCCAAGAAGCTTCTGCAGAACTGAACAAACGTCATGGATGAGAATGAAACATTTTCAAGCAAAAACAAAGAAATTCCAGTTGCCTTTTGAAAAAGCACCTTTGGGACAACTGCGACCAGGAAGACTGAGAATTCACCCATAGGGAATTTATCATATGTACTGCATGAAATGTTTGAATGGTTGCCATTGTCTTCTAAACACTTTCTTACTTATTTAAAGCATAATCTTTGAATATACCTAGGTATGGTACATTTTTCTCTAAAAATAGTCATAATTATAAATATTAATTAAACATATTTGGTTGGCCTATGGGGCCTGACGTTTGGTACACCCTTTTACATGATAATTATAAATTCATTGACACATCAGAGAGGAGGCTATATACCCCCATAGTTTACTTAATTTGGCTTTCATTTACTAGATACGCACTAGTACTTAACTGTTACTGGTTTAAAGCAGTTTGCTGAAGGAGCCACAATAGCTTATTTTGTATATAATGGCAAACTCACTTTTCAAAGTTTGAGCAGACTTCTCATATAGGAGTCTCAACTCCCCAACAACAATCATTGAGAAACCCTATGTTAAGATATAAAGCATTGTCGATAAACCACAAGAGCCGAGTTTACACTGTCAAAACTAAATAGCCATTAATCCAGGATTTAAAATGATGATTTAGTGAACAAACTGCAATGGGATAATTCATGGGTAATGCTAAACCACAGAACATGACTTATGAACTATAATGGTTGGGTTTGCACATTGAGCTAAGTCAAATTAAGCAAACCATATTATGGTTTAGAAGCATATGCAAATCCATCCAGTATTTCTGGATTCATATCTGCAGCCCAGGAGATCACTTTCAATGATAGCTCTTCAAAGAGTAGTTTTCTGCCTTTTCTGCAAGGTATTCATTGCTATCACACCTTTGATATGGTTTATCTATAGATACAGAAACCAAGTCTACTATTGTTTTGATTTCATGTCACAGGAAGATTAAGAAGCAGCAGTCTAAAGCTCTTGAAAGTACTGGTTGAACTGCAGCCAGATATGTCAATCAGAAGGCTGCAAATTCCCCAAGACCACAAAATGATCCAGCGACCCTCATCCAATAATGCATTAGGAGTTCATAAAGACATCAGTGCATTAACCAATTTGGAAAGCAAGCATTGAAAAGTGCTATCAAAATAGAGTAGAGTCAGGGGATGGCTTTTCTTTGTAATTGGTCTGCTGGCTTTCAACCCATATAGATCTTGAAATCCTTGCACTGGTTTGGAGGAGAAGAACTACATTTTCTGGCCAACACTCCCACCTGCAACACTAATAATATTGAATTAAAACACTGGTGTGGTAATAATCTTATACTTGACACCTACAGGAATGGAGGACAGGGTCTTTGACAACTAATAGAAGTCAAACAAAAATGAAACTCTCACATAAGCACTTAACCCAGTCCCTGTGGCTATGATTTGCTTATTCAAAAGTAAATCCTATCAGCAAAACTTCCCAACTTCACCTGAAACTTTTTTCTTGCAGGTTGAGCTTTGATGGTGTGATCAGGAGTTACACTGGGGATGGGAGGTTACAGGGATTCATTGCTTCCTGTGAAATCACTCTTAATCACTCCAGTGTCACCTTCCTTTCCAGAAAAAGAGAACTTTATCCTAAAAATGAACTAAAGCTAATTCTCAAGTTATGACCATTTGTTTAGCAATCACTTGAAGTTGTAATAGTGCTGAAAAAGTGACTTATGACCAGACTTCACACATTTGAGCATTGCAGGGACCCACAGGCAGATGATCACGATTCAGGCACTTTGTAACCAGCATATATTTATGATGGTTGCAGCATCCTGGTATCATCTGATTGCCATTTGTGACCTTCATGGGGAAAAAAAAGTCCTAAAACAAGATGCAGTCATGGGATGACTCACCTAACAATCACATTGCTTAAGTTTTCATTGTTACCTTTGTGGTGTCTGAAGCAGAACCTTTATTTACAACTTCTGAAGACAAGTTGTTCCACTGAATAATTGTTCTAACTGTCAGGAAATTTCTCCTCAGTTCTAAGTTAGATTCTAAGTAAATCTAAAACATCCAGATTCAGTCACAGTTTTGTTCCATACAGTGAACAAAACCTTGTAAACGCTCAAGCTTCGTCTTTCCGCCATGTATTCAAGGTGGGCAGTGATTCATATTTATAGGTATGGGTGTAGGTATATACATATGTATGTATATAGCATGTCTATACGTGGTTATGTACTGTATGTATACACTTTTAAGAGCAGGCAACAGAATTTCATTTTTCATGTATGTCAATGTGCCTACAGGTAAAAAAAAATGACAATAAAGGTTATCTATCTAAGTCAAAGATTACCTGAAGATAAATCATAGTCTCTTAGGGTTGGAAATGACCTTGAAGGCCTTGAGGTACAATGCATTGCCCAAGTCAGGAATCCTCAGGCCATCCCAGTCAAATGGCTGTCCAATGTTTATTTGAAAATCTCTAGTGACCAAGCACTCCAACAGCTTCTCTACAGCTTAAATCCCTCATTTTAATCCCACATTTTAAGTTTGAATTTCCCTCTGTAAAACATACTGATCCCTTTATGAAACACAAGCTGACATTTCTATTCCTAAAGGGGGAAAAAACTAATTTATATTTTTATTATTTTATCATTTTTTAACTGTAAACAGTTCAAAACGGCATAATGAAAGCAAGCAAGGATGAAAGCTTGGAGGAAGAGATCCCTTGGAGGAAGAGATTCTCACTTCTCCATCAAAATAGGCAGAATGCTTCCTCATCATTAAAATTGCATTGGGCTCCATCAAAAGAGGCAGTAACTTAGTCCAACTTGGCAAGAGACATTTAAGAAACAGGACTTTTAAGAGCATCAGTTATGCTTTGCTTGTTCACTATACAGAGTCTGATGTCGTTGCAATTGTGTTTAACAACAAACAGATGTGTGTTAGGTTGTAATGGTAGCAGTAGGGTAAATGGAACATTGGAATAGATTAGCAGTAAAGATCAGTACTCTTAAAAAGCATGCAGACAAATCTAGAGGGTTAAGAATTTGAGTCTGTAGACTTCATCGGTACATCTGTCCTATATATTAATCTAATGTCTGGTGATTATAGACATATGAATACAGGAATAATCTTTATTAAGGCTGATTTGCAGGTAAGTAAGCATAAAATAACATCTATAATTAATGTGGCTGTTTTTCCATCTCTGCAAGCCAAACAGACTAGTCAAAATTCACTTCCAGCACCAAAATGCCTCCCTCTATAGTCCTTGTATTCCACTTTGTATTTTAAAAGCCAAACCACAGAGCTCTTGTGTTGACACGTGAAATGAGTGTGGCTTCTAATTGCCACACAATATTTTTTTTAAACAAAGAAAAACCAATTTCAGTGCAGTAAGGATGCCAAATTTATTTGTCAGTTTTAAAGGATTCAGCAAAATCCTAGAAGTTTTGTTCCATAGTTGTTCGATGCAGCTGGCCATGACACCATCTTCCATGTACTATTCCTCTTATTTTATTTTTTTTCCCTTGCTGGAAACAGGTTTTTATTTAATCACCAGCCCGTTATAAAACTAATTTTACGGGGAGGAAATTGCCCAGCCTGCTTCAGTGGTATGGAGATCGGTATATGTAAAACCTCAGGAGAAATCAAGAAATGTTAGTTAAAGAAACTCCATACATGATCCAAAATCCACAGAGCCAAAACTTACATTAGGCCAATTGACATTTTACAAAATAGCTGAAATCTTTCAGTTTCCAAAAATCTTTCAACAGGCAAGATGGTGAGAAAAAATTGGAGCACGGTTCACTGATCAGCCACTTTTTCCCCCTTCTTCCTCCCCAACCCTTTATTTTTCCTGGCTTCTAACCACCAAGACTGAAGAAGAGTCCTTCGAAATGCAAAAGTTTTCAAACGTTTTATAAAACTGAAGTTAGTCCTATAATCATAATCTCTCTATATAGCTTTAAATGTGTTATTCTGGTGTTTCACGACAAGCGTGTTTCCTATTGTTTTGATTAAAACTATATGTTGAATCAAAACATAACATGTTGAAGCAGCCTTCTTCAACATGATGCCCTCCATTTGTCTTTATTTATTTATGAAAATTTATATGACCACCCATATCATTTTCAGTGATTCCGGGCATAAAAGCCCAATATAAAAACAATTTTTAAAAAGTGATAACCTTCCACTCTCCTGGCGACAACAATGAAATGAGCCACTTCATGGGTTCCATCCCACTCTGGGTGGCCCAGGCCTGCTGGTAAAACCATGTCTTCATAGCCTTGGGAAAGAATGTCAAAGTGAGGGGAAATCTTCTCTCTCAACAAGGATGATGTTCCACAGGGAGGGAGCCACCATGGAGAAGGCCTTTCTTTTTGGTTCCTCTAGATGGACCTCCTTAGGAGAAGGGACGTATAATGCTCCCTGCCTGTCATTGTTTGTTACATCTCCCCTTTCCTCTAGGAGCCAGGTAGTAATATTTCCCCCCACAATGAGTCTGTGAATTGTGTTGGATTAAAAGAGTACATCTGGCCTGAATTTACCCTATGAGCTTCCACACCTGAAGATCTCTACAATTCTAGTCCATGCCTTACCAAACTAGAACTGCACATCGCCCAAAACCAAAGAGCTGATGATTCTATAAATAGTGCAATGTGTAAAAGATCTAGGGGGTACCCATATTTTGCTAATGCAAGGGTCCCAAAATTCTTCATCTCATCCATCTGTTCATGAAGTAGCAGATTGTACATCAACCATGATATGAAAATAATGTAATACTACTTTCACTAAAAATACTAACCACAACAACAAATGGTAAGTCAATAGAGAACAATGGATAGTTCCATCAACCCATGACCAATTTGGAGAACACTACCCTAATGTATAGAAAAGAATCTTGCCTTTTTTTAAAAAAAGGAAAAAGAAAATATGCTTTTCAACGGACAGGAGAACACTTAATCTTTTGTTCTCATGCTGTTTTTTTACAAATTAGAAATACGTTTGAAATCCTGTTCAGAAGAAAAACTACAATGGGATTAGCAAGTTTTAAAATAGCAGTGAGAAAGTAGTCCTTTCCCCATTTAACGTTTTTCTACCTTCCCAAAATAACTTCCTTCTATTCGGACTTGAACCAGGAATCATTGGTTGTGATGCAGCCAAGCATAAAAAATATAACATGTATGTGAAACCTCCATATAACTATAGCTTAACACATTGTACAAATTTAATAAAGTCCTGCCAATATATGACTGAGAGCACAAACAAAAAGGATTGTTTGCAGAAATTATACAACATGAAACCACCATTTAACCAGTCAGAATAATATTTTAAAAAATCACTTGCCTTGTATGTACACACCAGTTCATTCATATTCCAACATTTTGTGTCTTTAAATAAACAGATGCTTTTAAAAAGCCTTAATTCAAAAGGAAATGATGCACTTGTCCTTCTGAACTGGGTGAGACATCTTCAAGGAGCTACTTTATGCCAGGAAGGCTATTTCATTTAGAAAACATCATTATAGACTATCTGAAAATCTACATAAGACCCAGTGATATGTCAGGGTAGATCTAACTCCCAGGATGCACTACGCACACCCTTCCTTGCAGATGGGGCATCTGTATGTATGCACATACATGTAAAGGATCTTTATTTCCACAGGACTTTACTCCTTCATTTTGTCATTTGCACAAAATTCCAGTTATATGCTCAAATTAACCCTGAACATCAAGCGCATTTCTTTAAGTTAGCTAAACACATCATATTTTAACATAATTCAGTGTAACAAATGCCCAGACTGACACTATAAAGAGACACCAGATAAGTCAATTGTCAACATCAATTTTATTTGGCCAACAGCTAAACACCCAACAAGAAGCTAAGTTAGATACAATTGCTTTTAGATTAGCTTTTCATCCCAGAAGCACAACTGCTCATCTAAGATCAACCAGAGAACATGGCATCAATTAAAACCAGCTTATGGAGATTTTTTTTTCAAGTGAGATGGGAGGAAGGAAGGGGATAATTTGCACAACATGGGTTAGATGTCTATTCATTTCAGTTTTCTTGAAACACGGTTCTTAAACCTGCTTGCAAAATGCAGATTTTTTTTTACTATCATCCCTTGCTGTCTAGCCTGAGGTCTACAATAGTTCCACAATTAATTAAAGATATGGCATATGGATTTCTTTTCAAGAACAGCTCATTAAAGAAAAAATGTATAATGGCTGTCATTTGCAATAAAATAAAATATTGAATAACTTTAGTTTGGAATTGGGGGTTGGGGAGATAGATAGAAAGAAAGAAAAGCACTTCTAAAGAGGGGGGAACCTACATAATTTACATCTCATTGGCTATGTTGGAGATGATGGAAGTCACACTTCAATAAACCTTGAGGACATCAAGTTTGGGATATTCCTGTTAAATAAAATAACATCCTGGTTTGAAAATTGTACTGTCAAGCTTTGAAAATACCCTAACAAAGAAAAATATTGGTGGACTATATGTCCACTATATTTTCATGAAGATATAGTCTCTACAAACCTTTCCCAAGATCAACTGAAATAAAAAGTAGAACAACATTACGATCCGCACAGAATTTCAGTCCCAATGTTCAGCCAGTTCCACCAGCTGCAGTTTTTTGTTGATATATCAAAGGCATTGTGCCATAAGATTAGTTTGCTTCTATGAATATCTGTTTTAAACTGAACTCTTAACTCATCCCACTGTTAAGTAATGTAATTCTAGCAAAACAGCATTTAAGTCATCTTATGTCATTTCTAGTGTTTCAGTATGCTGCTAAGGAAGATTTATTTGAACAAATGCAAGCCTTGTTCAGACCATCTAAACAGAAGTAGTAACAACACAGTCTCACCACAACTTCACATAAGGTCCCAGAAAGTAACCAGACACATTTTTCTACTTCTTACTAATGTAGCATCCAATAACCAAGAATAGTTTGAGCTAAGAAGATCATGAGCTCCTCTTTGTGGCTATCGTTCCAAGGAGCTTCATCTAAACTAGCCCATGGCTTTATAACCATGATAGCTTCAAAGCAATTGGTACCATGCTCAAAACTTGGCAGAAAACAACTGAATTAATAAAGAATTGACCATGATTTAAAATAGGCTTTCATGGCATCTGCCGTCAAATTTAATCAAAGTCAAAAAAATATCATTACATCAAAGGCCTAATCAACCCAGAACATTATCAGGCTCAAAATTAATCAAGAATGAGTGAATGGCCTTCAATTTATTTATTATATACTGTTGTGAGAGCAACATTCATAGCTCATAGGTATTAGAGTTTTTCTTTCAATGAAGTTTAGAAGAAAATAATTTATCAACCATTTGGCTTCATTTTTACATGAGATGTTAATCCAACAATCCTTTTTCAGCGACACACCAAATGAAAATGTCAAGTGCCCAGTTGAGGTTAAAGTTTTGTGTCTAGAATATTGCAAAGGAACAAATTTATCTTCTTCAGTCTTCAGCAGGGAGGACCATTCAGTCTAATGTCAACAATAACAAATAATCTCATCAATTGGACAACTCGTAGAAAGGGCTGCGATACCATGGCTTTATCATCTTAGAAGCATAACCCTATAATCTTGGATGTGTTTAAGCATCAATAAGTCTACTGGATTGTCTGAAACTTGATTCCATGAAAAATATAAATGTAGTAGACTCCCATTTCTGATGTCTTTCAAGTATAGAGTACTTTCAGTTTCTTCTGCTGAGTCAATCTGAAAATTATAGGGTTAGAATTCCAATGTAGCAGCTATCTTAAGGGAAAAAATGCAAGACATTGCAATCTATATGGCTATTACTGCAGGTCTTCAAAGGCAGCTGATAAATAACCCACATGAATGTCCTGGGACAGAAGGACTTTGTTAAGCATCCATCGTATCCCATCATAAAGTAGTCTGCACTATAACGAATACTGTGAATGATTTAAAGGACACAGCAAATTTTAAGAAACCCATACTTTGTTTCACATTTTGCAATGCATCCGCTGTGACTTCTTTCTTGTGAAAAGATGTAGGTTTCCTACTCCAACAGAAGCTAACACATCTGTCCATGAAGAAACCCAAACCCATAAGCAATTCAACACTTGCTTTCCTCTCCTAAGCCATACCATTTCAGAGTCTAAAAAGCAAGACACAAAAACAACGTTTAATCAAAGATACTTTGACATGATATACTACAATCTGCCTTTAAAAAAAAAAAAAGCCCTCCCTCATCATGAAAAGAAATTTCTGTTTTTTTACCAGTGTTTTAAGATATTTGAGAACTCTTTTCCAAGAGATCCTGCTGGTGTGTTTGAGCCTATCTGACTGTGGAACTTGGTAGATTGGGCTACTGTAGCTTCCCTTTTGCAAATCACTTGAAGTCTCCCTGGCTGTTTATGTATCTTCTCTTCCCTCCCCACTGCC
>JANHFL010009592.1:173443-189789 GCA_032468155.1 Oxyrhabdium leporinum | reverse complement strand
CTATCTATCTATCTATCTATCTATCTATCTATCTATCTATCTATCTATCTATCTATCTATCTATCTATCTAATTTTAAATAATTTGAATATTTCATTATGATGGTAGGGAATTACTCAGATTTCCATACGTCAATTTACTAATTTTTCAGTCTATTCAGAAATCTCAGGGTAGATTACTAAAACCATAGTTTTAGAATTAACCATGTTTGACTGGATTCACACATGCTAAACCAAAACCAACAATCCGTATTATGGTTTAATATGATTCACACTTCACTCTTAGCCATATTTTGTTTTCTATTTCCTGATTTGCTTTCTTCTGTTTTAGCATGTTTAGCATGTCCCAATCATTACAGTTTGCAAATGTCTAAATATGCTAAGTTAAATCATGGTTTATGGCTCAGTGTTGCATGACCATATCCAATTGTAATTTATTCAGTAAGCCATGGCTAACCACAATATATGAACTATTATTCTATTACAGAAGAACTATTAATATTACTAAGAACTATTACAATGCAACCAGGTTTAAAAAAAGGTATCACTGATTCCTATGTAATACTAATTTTATGTCACTTAAAATATTCAATCTCTTTTGGATTGAAAAGATTCTGTGTGGTAGCTAGCAGCACCATATTTTATAGAGAACTAATCTGTTTGAGTTGAGAAATGATCATGATCTCTACAGTCAGAGCCAGCTTTAGCTCAAGGCCAAACAGTTTTAGGGCACCAAAACATAGGGGGCACCCTCTTTTTGAATAATTCTTAAAGATGCAAATCTTTGTATCTCCAGAGGTAGCAGCTCCAGTCAGTGTGGGCTGGGAGTGACAGATACCTTGAGTTGACACTAACTTCGTTTAAGAATCAGTCTTCTAAACATAGCAAGAATAAACCAACCAACCAATCAATGAACAAAAACCTGTACTGCAAAGTCTTAAATGACATAAACAAGTCCAAATCATACCATGGATTTCACGGACATTTGAATGAGGTATTGATTTATTACAAATATAAAATACCAACTCAATGGCTTTGTAATTCCTCTAAATATAACACATGATTTGCAAACATATTGATTTTTGGTAATCATATATTCATCTTCCAGTATATGACTTTAAAGATAGAAAATGATCACAGGCCTCCATTCATCCCTTTCAAACATGCCCTAAGTTCTGTCTATGACATTTGTCCTCTATAGCTGCATTTGATTTAGATGCACCAGGAAGGTTTGTCTCATTCCCTAGAAGCAGGATTGGTTTCCTCAACCTCTGTGGACTTCAATTTCCAAGCTTCATCCTGTCATCCTGGCCATTGTTAGGAATATTTTGTCCATAAACTAGACTAGAGGATGCCTACGTTGGGGAAGGTTCCTGTAATACTTAGGGCTGAATTTTAAAGTAATCCAATCCTCTTTCCAGAACAAAGAATGAGAAAAAAGAAGAATCTAATGGAGAATCCTGAACCACCCAAGAACTAGATTAACTAAAATTCATGACAGCCTCAAACACTCAAATAACAGAGGATGTAGGAATTGTCTAGAACAGCGTTTCTCAACCTTAGCAACTTTAAGAAGTGTTGTCCTCAGCACCAGAATTCCCCAGCCAGCTGAAATCCACACATCTTAAAGTTACAAGGTCGAAAAACCTTGATTTGCAGGACTTCCTTTCTCAAAACTGGTATGTTTGGCCCTTAATATATATACCCTTGTGGAAATAATATCTTCAATGGGAAAAGTTTCCTAATCCTAGCATAGTAGGATTGACTTGGTTTGGAAAACAAGGTCCTTGTCCATTTAGTTTCAAGGGTATTTTCAGTGTTAGATATCTTTAAGTCACGGTTTGTTTAACCATGATAAGTTCAGACAAATATAAATTACAAACATTTAGAATCTACTGTGCAAGATGAATCCTTCTAGTCTGCCATCTAGACCATTAGATTAACATTATTTTGAGGTCAGCGTGGATAAGGCTTGCTGAACACTATAGGCAGTGTGCAGTTTTAAGGTTGTTTTGCATGTATAAATTCTGGTTACAGCCTTGGTATTTCTGGTTTAAATGGTTTTCAGATTTGCTTTACAATCAGTCATGTAATATTTCTACCAGTCAGTATAAATTGAAATAGGCATAGCAATGATTCTCTTGGCAAATGTTTTTTTTTAATGTTTCTGTAGTTCATGTTTGTTTCAAACATCCTGCAAGTATTTTTCTCACTTAGCAATTTTAGGTATATTTTTCATGATACATATCTTTGATAGCTAGCTTAAGAACACAGTTTTAATTTCTTTCTTTTCTTTTGAGGAAAATTAAGAAGCCTGCAGGCAATGCTTTTGGTAGCCTGCATTACATTTCAGTTCCAAGCTGGCACATAAATTCCATGTAGTACAAATCTATACTCTTGAGCAGAATTAGAAGATAAGCTACACACTGTGATAATAGTTGATTGGAAGTCTTTGCTTAGATTCTATGAAGCCCTTAGGATGAATGACTTAGAAACAAATCGAGAGAAAATGGTTCATGAGGGATTTTGTCAGACTGCTAATGCAACTCAAGAGTAGCTGCTTTTTAACTTTTCCTCTTTAGTCATCTACCTTTCACTGTTGATAAAGCAAGGGGGAATCATTGTAGTGGAGAATTGATAGAATATTTGCTTTCTTCTATGAGATGCCGAAACTAGATCTCTAGTTATATTTTAAGTTGTGGTCCCTGGATATGATACAATTGGATGAGCTGTGTATTTTTAGGCTTCCATAGAAGTGTGAGAGAATGGACCCACTGCTTTTCATTTACCACTGTCCTTTTTTTCTTCTAATTTGACCTTTCTTGGTTGGGTGGAGGATTGTGGTTTTTTTTAATCTGGTTGTACAGTTTCTGTATTGCAGAGGTGTCAAACTCGCATCGTCACAGCGGCGTGACATTATCGGGACATTTCTCCCCTTCGTTAAACCGGATGGGGGAGGGACCAGCATGTGACACACCCAGCCTGCGGGGCGCGAGTTTGACACCCCTGCTGTATTGGGTTGGTTTTTAGTGGGATGTAAGTTTGTCTTCCAGTTGTTCTTTCACTTTTCCTTTGTTATGTTATGTCCACAATAACTGTGGTTTAGCCTTGTCATAAAGAAAAGAACACTCTAATCAGGGAACTACAAAGGAAATTATATTCTCATCAATTGCCCCTCATTGACAGGCCAAGCTACTGCTTATAAGCAGCATGTAAGTCTACAGTCATTAGCACTGATGTTACCTAGATGGGTAATGCAATGTCATCAAGCAAACACACCTCAGAGAGCACTAAGGATTCCCCTCTCCACTCTCTAAGTTTATCACCTGTTCCATACTCTATTTTGAAACATTTCATGCCTTCTAAAACTTTGTCTTTTGCTCTGAATAAATCCTCAGTAGAGCATTAAAACCACTGTTAGCAAATGCCAGGCATCTAACAATACTGAGCACTGACTAATGTATTAATCACTGTTCCAAAGAAATTTTGAGATTGTTCAACTTCTCTTTTCAGTATTTCGGAGTTTAGTCTTCACAACATTTTAGTTCTTTATTAAAGCAGATTTAACATTACCAGCCTCCTTTTCAGCAGACATGAAATATAAAACCATAGCTTAATTGATTCATGAGTTGAATAAACCACATTTGGCCATATTCAGACACTAGTTAGCACGTGTTTCAAAAATCTCAGTTTAAATCAGATCTGCCTTCTGAAATATTTTTTTTCATGCATTCAGTTTTGCAGACATTACTAGATTAATTTAGAGATACAGTAACTATTACAATTTTAGGCTTAACATGCTGTGCTTTGTGGTTCATAATTTATGGTTCAGTATATTGTGTTAAGCCAGCCATTTGTAGTGTATGCAACTTATGATTTACAATATTTAAACTCATCCAGTGTTAATGTACTGTTTATAGGAACATCCATTTCAAAGTAACATTTTGCTAGCATTTTAAATAATAAATGGATATGCATTGATTTTGACCTCTTCTTCCAGTTTAAAGCAATGCAATACTTAGGTGTTCTATTTTTTTTAGTTATAGCACTAAACTCAACATAAAGCAAAATAGTGTTTTATTCACTTAAAGGACTATTACTTTCTTCCACTGGAGATCTCTCTGGAATTTGTTCAAGTCTTCCAGCATAGATCCGGACAGCGTGCAAAAATACAAAGAATCTTGTTATGCAGTCAGGAAAATTTGTATGACTGAATAATAATCTATGTTAATAAACAAATATCTGTAAATAGAAGACTGTATCAGAGGGTCAGGTTTTTCATGTAGGAATGAATATGGATTTTCTTCATAAAACTTTTCTTGCTGTATTATATTTGAAGTTTACATTTTGATGCAGAAAAGGTAAAGTATTTTTAGGCTAGCTCTTTAAATTGCATAGACAGCCAACAATCTTCCCACTAGAAGTTATTCCTCAACACAAATGCCAGGAGGCAGTCCGCTTGGCATTTCTGAACTCAAAGATTCTGAGCACGTTTCCTTTTTAGTACACCTGTAGATATTGGTTTAATTATGGTTATAGGCCATCACATTATTGTCAATTCTTAGCAACCACACAGATTTTCTCCTGGCATTTCAACCATAGTGGCAAATAATTAAAGTATGGTTTATAATTATGTAAATATGTGATATTTCTACTTTTACCTTAATTTTTAAATTGCTTTGTTGAATAGTTGAAATAATCTGAGACTTCATCCGTTAGAATGCAGTTTACAAGTAGATGAGCTACATGGCCTTCCAGATGTATGGAAGTATGAATATCACTGAAGGCCCAGTAGAAAAAAATGGTGCAGTTTAGGGCCTTGTGTTACCCACCTCTGAAGTTTTTCTGAGCAAATCCTATGGGGGCAGAGATGTGGTGAAAATACAGGAACCATCACCATGGAATGTCCCATGGGTTGCATGCAGACACAGGGATGTTTTTTTTTAAAGAACCTATACTAGCAGAAATAACTTTCAACCATATGGCTAAATAAATGAAACTCTTTTCTACTTCCTTTCCTGATGGAAAACAGTTGAAGCCAGATGATAAAAAATGAGCCAACCTAACTTTATATTGACAAACAGGAAATATCAATTGCCGGTTTCTTGTCCTCTATATGCTTCAGGTCTTGTCTCACTGCATGTTAATTTTCCTTATTGCTAGCTCTTTATCATACAGATAAAAGTAAAATTATTACCAACATCAGCTTTAATATCCATCATTTTCTTCCTTACTCCATTACTGTTCTTGTATTTTAATCATGTTGCCTGATGGATGGAGAGTTTGGTTGGAACGCTGACAGCCTATTATGTTCAGAAATTTTAAAAAATAAACTATTTTGTAAATTTTCAGTAGCCTATTGGCTAACAGGGATTCTGATTAGCCTTTTTTTCTGCCAAAAAACATAACTGTTATTATTTCTGGTTTGTTACATACTTGCTTTGTGATTGTGTCTCTATTGATTAAGTAGTGGTAGCAGCTGTCTTATCATCTAACATGTTTAGAAATAAATTGGGAGGTGTAGAGTTCAAAAGCATATTAAAAATTATAATGCTTTTTATTCATGAATTAAAAGGTTCAAATTAACATTTTATATTGAGCCAATCTTTTTATGTATCCTAACAAAAGAAAAAAAGAATCCATTTTCAACCTCAGAGCCATATACAGATCTAATACACCACTGAAGATTTTTCAAAAAAATAAAAATAAGGGGGAAAAGCAATGTTTTCTGTGGTTAATTTGGATGTTACTGTGGATCAAAAAAGAGGAAATATCATGAGATACTATGAATTCTTTATTAAAAAAGAATAAACATATTTTTTCAATTAAATATTTTTAGAAACAAGGAATTTTTCAATAGAAGAAATATACTGCAAAGTTCTTCCTTTACGTGGACATCTGTTTATAAAAGAATAACCAGATTTTCCCAGAGCTGTTTGCTTTACTGAAGGAGAGGAAAAAAAAGCTAGCTAAAGAATTAAACAGGAACTTACCTGGTTCAATAGTTCCCTTGATCAAAGTTACATATTCTTTTTTTAAATCAAACTGTAGCAGGTGTTTTTTTTTTCTAAAAATAGGGTCATCTTCAAACTTGTTATGAATGGATATGCAAACTTACCACTGGTTCTTCGGATTTTTTCAAGAGTTAATTTTATGCTTCCACTTTTGTTTCTACTATTCATTGCTGAGATCCTGTAAGTTTTCTTAGGTGATTATCTTGAATAATTTTCAATCATCCAGTAATAGCTATCTTATTGCTCAGTTCCAAATGACCAAGTAATTTCCAGTTTCTTAACATGCATCACTGTAGAAAAATGAGCAGCTAATGCTGTGGGCTATCCCATCAGGCTCAGTTCTTGTTTACCTTGCTACACAAGGAATGAAGTTTGAATTGAATCTCCAGACGACACTTTCCAGCTTAGAATTACCATGTCTATTGAGTTGGTGTACATGAACACACACATGTAATAGATTTTAGGTTGCTAATTATATGTTTACCATTAGAACATTATATTTGTTAAAGCAACTACCGTATTTTCCACTCCATAAGACGCACCTAGGTTTAGAGGAGGAAAACAAGAAAAAAAAAATTCTGAACCGGCGCCTGAGAGGACCACAGATAGGTGTCCTCTCATTTGCCAGCTCTGCCTATTGACTCCAGCACTGCGGAAAAGAGACAGAAGAGGTGGGCAATGACAAAGACAGAAGAGGTGGGGTTCACCACTGTAAAAGGACCCTGCCACCGCGGCTCGGCTGTTATTCACCGTATTCGTTCCATAAGACGCACAGGCATTTCCACCCACTTTTTGGGCAGGGGAGTGCATCTTATGGAATAAAAAATATGGTAATTCTGAAGCGCATTTGAAACTATAAATGCAGCCAGAGGATCAGATATCCAGTCCAACACTGACAGAAAGAACTGACTTGGAAATCTACAATATACATTTTAATGAGCTAAAAAAAACCTGTATTTTTCTCATGACACTAAATTACAAATTGCTGTAGACAAAATCTTTACAGAAGTTTGGCTGATAGAAAAATTGGTATTAAAATTGTCAAATTATTGAAATTAAATTAAATTATTGAAATTGGGCACTGCTGGCATCCTAGACAGGCTCCTCTGTATGGAAACTTTCAGCGAATTCCATTTCTGCTCTAATCTTGCCCTATTCTGTCTGAGATAAAGTTGTCATTTATTGCATCTGTTACTGACAGAAGAACTCGCCATTTATTTTTCTATATTTAATTACTCACTAACCAGACTCACTGACTTTATCATTTCTACATTAAAAGCAATGCTTTCTTGTGCAACTGTTAATCTTTTAAAGTTGCAATAACTCTAATTACACAAAAACCATCTGAAAGCAGATAATTGTAAATATTTAGGATACAGACTTGTAGTAGTTTAATGATAGTTTCAGTAATCTGATATGTACAGTTGGTTTCTAGGGGCAAGAAAAAACAATAGATTTATCTCTCAAGATGAAATCTTTCAATTTCAACCAATAAAATTCAGAACCTTTATCAAGACCAATTCTTCCAAGCTACAGAAAGAGTAACCAAACGATGGTGTCACAAAATTGGTAGCCTGAACAAAAATGAATTTTGCCACCTATTTCTCCTAGAGTCCTATCCAAGCCTTACATCAGCCTTGATATATAATATATAATATAAATAATATTTTGGTGAAACCTCTACCGGATTATCTCTGAGGCAAGACTAATCTTGACTGAAAATATGGATACCATTTTATGTTGAAGTGGATAAAATTTGTAATATACTCTTATTAGCAGTGTTATATTTAAAAAAAATATCATGAGGGTCTTTTCACAGTTGAAATTTAAGTAATTTTTAAATTTAAATCTGATTTTTTTAAACTTTCAAGAAATCACTAGTTTTGCTGAACTGAATAAAACCTTTTCACAAATCCAATTAAAAATAGCCAACCAATTAAAAGTAGCCAGTTTTATTCTGATTAATATGTACTGCAAAGTTTACATAATTATCACCTTTTCAAAACAGCACATAATTGAAATCTATCAAATGAAAGTTTTTGTTTTTTGTTTTGCTTTTAGAAACATTTCAGTAGAAGCTGGAATCTTGAGTAGCCCAGTTTGGTGCCTTTAAAAAAAAGCAAAAATAAAAATTAGAAAACAGTATCTTTCATTCCTAATTAATGAAACAAGTATAAGCACAGCTACAGAGCATGTTGACTTTGTGTATCAGAAAATACCGTATTTTTCCAACAGGAAGGCAACTATGAATCCCATAAAAAGGAAAAGTAGATATAAAAAAGATAGACAACATTCATTTGCAAGGTGCAGTTGTTGCTTTTTAAACTCAGGGCTCTTAATTCTACATATCTTCCTTATTTTGCTTATATCAAATTGATATAATTTGTTTCAATTCTTCATCTGACCTTTCTGAAATATCTAGTTATGTATCTTTGATTTACTGAGGATAATTGGATCAAATTTCTCCTTATAGATTGTCTTCCTTCTTTGCATTCAATATTTTTTAAAAAGACACAATATATTTCTGCTTACCTCAGCCCTGCTGCCTTGGTTTAGTTTTTTCTCAATATTCATAGCCAGCATCTGACTCCGGAAAGACAAGCTTTTGGTTTTTTCAATCACTTGCTGATAAGGAGATACTGCATTGTTCCCCATAACCACATGGCCCTTAAAGAAATCCCATAAATATATTACTATACTTCCAAAGGTATTACAAGCTGAATACTTAGCAGAGATCACATTTAAAACTGAAGGGTTTACAGATTTTCATGGGTGGAAATTAATAGCTAAGCTATTCTTCATAAATTACCACATTGCACCTTAAATTTTCTAGTACTTAGCATTAATTTTCTCTCAAATGTTCAAAGTATAGCCAGATATAGACTATACTCAATTCAGGGGGAAAAATACTGTGACAGGACCTAGATCAATACATTTTAGCATTCACTCTCACCTTTGATTCCTTGTCCCTAAATGCATTAATTCCTTACTTTATTGTTTTATCTTGTATCTGGTTTCCTTTGGAGCTTAGACCATAGATTCATTTAAAAAAAAACTGTGAATGGAATGAGAAGTCTTCACATGGCAATCAGTTCCCATTTCAGACTTCTTCCCCCAAACCAAACATCCTAAAACTATATAGTCCATGGATGGTCACTTTGTGGCCAAAGTTTAGCAACAACCCTTTTGAGATACATAGTTAATGGCTAATTTCTTTTATGCAGACTAGTGTATTTTTTACAAAAAAATATAAAGTACATAGTACTGTCTAAATCAGCCAAAGCCTTAACTACATATTCATCTTAGGTTGGTACCATATACTAATAATCTCAGAATCAAGTACACATCAAGAAAATAGAAACTACAAGAAGATCTTTGAGTTCTAGTAGCTAATGAGTTTTAAGAATTCACTTTAAGTCAGATTACAATGTTTCATGGAACCTACCAATTTTGAATCTATTTTGGCATCTAGCCTTGCATTTCGGATTAAGTTCACAATCCATCGCTCAGCTTCTTCAGGTGTCATATTTAATTTATCTGCCAACATACTGAGGAAAGAGAAATTAAAAAAAGATAGAATCATGTTTTGTTTGATCTTTGTACTACTTCCTGGATTGGAATCACACTGATTTATACTGAACAACTAAATACTCTATTTCACAATTTCTACATTGTTGCCAGTTTTGTTCTGAACCTTGACCCAGCATTGACCAGAGAAAATGGAAACATGGAAAGGCAAAGTTCCCTTGTACCTAAATTGAGTTTCCAGAAAGCCTAAAGATTAAAACTTAAATTATAATTTTAAATATAATTTAGATTTTCTAAATATTACAAAGAAAAGTGATCTACTAAATATATCTTAAGTTATTGTTTGCAGATTTTAAATAGGATACTTTAAAATCTACAGTACAATCATATATATATATATATATATATACACAAATATACTATGAAAAATAAACAGTAACGTAGTCATAAACACAAACACTTATTATTTTCTAAGTCAGCAAGTGTACCTTGTTGCCCATCCAATTTATTTTAAGGCAGTCCAATTTGATCTATCCATTTTTTTAGAGAAACCAGGATAACTATGGATCTTATAGTATACTCAGTGAAAACCAAATTACATGTTTTCCTATAGACTATATACTTGTCACCCAGACTCCACTGGATTTGTGAAGCTAATGTAAATGTATATAAGCATATGTTTATAACTATGTAAGTATTTTAAAAATATTCCTGAGGGGTGAAGGAATTTGTTTTAATAGGATGACCAGACAGTTTTAACCTTTAGTCAAATAACACATAACTACAACAAATCTCATTAAACTTTATCCCATCTGGTGATTGCTTCTGGTGAAATAATTGCTCTAAGGAAGGTTTTGTATTAATTCAAGCAATAAAGCATTAGAAATCTCTTTCATGTGCTTTATCAGATCACTTGTTCTGAGACCTAAGAATGTCAAAAGAAAAACTTTTTAACTACTGGGTCAGATTTACAAAGATGTCACTTCATGACTAAACTTATTCCAATATCTTGTTTTTTGTAATATGAAACATCATTTGTTGTTGCCCTGTTAACACACTTTATACAGAAGACATTTCTGTGGCTTTCTAACAACTTCTTAGCATTTCATTTAGTTTTCTATTAATTTGAGAATTATAAAGCTTATTTTTGTTAGCTTTCAGGCTTCACTAAAGGTTTTTTTATCTGTAACACAGTCAATAGGCAACACTATAATCTCTACTTTAATAGTTTCCCAGTGCAATCTCTATCTGCCTTCAATTTAAGTGTTCCATATTGCCTTACTGGCAATCTTAAAATAGCTGTTTACTAAATCTGTAATCTTGCTTCTGGTGAAATAATTGCGCTCTCACATATCAAGGAATAAGTTTTTTTTCTTCCTTGGTATGAGAGAACATGACTGGCTCTAAATGACCCAGTTGGCATTATGCCTAAAGTAGGACAAAAATTCAAGGTTTTCAGATTCTAGTATGGTGTCTTTAACCAACATAGCAAATTAGATCTTTTAATTCAGTGCAGAATGGACGAATGATCGCAAAATGGCATATTTGGTATTTGTTACACAAAATCATCACCCTCTCCAGTTTTTGCATATACTACATTTAAGCCATTATATTGTTAACTTACCTATGAGTAAGTCATCCTTGTCCATATACTTTCTGGACAAAAGATAGCATAGACCAGGATTAAGCAATCTGGTGTTTGTCATATTTTTGGCATCAGGTTGGAACAATCCATCCAGTGTGGTCAATATAAAAGGTTTGTGTGTGTAGTCCAAACTATTTCTGGAATACCAGATTGCCCTCCCATAAAAATAATCAGTGTTGTTTGTGGAAATCACAATTCAAAAGAAATCCTGCAGGGGCTGTAGCAACTACTGAGCTTATGTGTATACTTTCATTATAATTATGACACTTGTATTCTTTGTTCTTGCTTTCACAATTTTCTTTTTTATTTGCTATACAAGAATGCAAGATTCCACAATATTTGGTACCTGAGCGAAAATGCACTATTTCTGCCAGATAGCAACAAGCTATGTGGAATTTAAAGTTTAGATCACATATAAAATAAAACATAATTATATTTTTTAAAAAAACTACAGTCATCTGATTATTTGAGTATACCGATTTTTTCTTTTTGGTAGTTCACTTATTAATTAAATATCTCCACAATATTTAGCTGATATTTATCTGATTTTAGAAATTAGCGTTTCTAATGTACTTCACATTTCCTTACTTTATGCTGATACATTGGTGTATCCTACAGAAAGTCTCAAACACAAAGAGTCGAGCATTCTCAATGAAGTCTTCAAGACAGGCCACCAAAAAGAAGTCATTCACAAGAACCTGTTAAGACATAATATATTTTCAGACACGTGCAGAGCAATGGGGGAAACCAAGATTATATGGACCACTTGCAAGCAAGCATCTCTTTTAAATGACAATGTGCCTCAAAGATGCAAAATCCAAAACTTAAAATGAATACTATATGGTAATCAAGCCATACTGCAACATTTTCTCCTTGACTACTGGAAAAAAGCACGACCCACCCCAATAATGAGCTCAACCCTACTTTTTTGGGGGTGGGCCTAATATTGCCCCTACCCCAAAAATAAGCCTGGGGGATGGGCGTGACCAGCATGAATAGTGGCGTGGGCGCGGGGGGTGGGGGAACTGTCCAGCTGCAGCTGCAGCCCGCTGGCCCCTTGGGGCAACGTTCACCAAAAAGCCTCCATTCCGAACGCTGAAGTTTCAGAATGGAGGCATTTTGGCGAACAGGAGGAAAATGGGTAGGGAGGACTTTCCTGTCTGCCATCCTTCCCTCAGTCCGTGCAGTCAAAAGGCTTCCATTCCAAAACTTCAGCTCCCACGCGTCAACCTGGCCTCCGTTTCGCTATCAGTCTTCTGGAAAGCACTCTGCAGCTGTGAAATAGGCTCCGGATGGACGTGCACGGCACCCCCGGCCTTCTGGAAAGCCCTCTGCAGCCAACAGAGCTCCAGATCGATCCAGAGCTCTGCTATCGGCTGCAGATGCCTTCCGGCAGGCATCTAAAGTCAAAATGGAGGCAGCGGCGATGTGTGTGAGTGGCGGCAAGACGGGCCAGCAGCGGGCTCCTGCTGGGCGGGGCTGTCGGTGCCACTACCACGAGCTGAGTCAAAAATTAGAATCCTCCAAAAAGAAGGCCTAGCCGTTTTTTGGTGGGTCAAAAGAAAATAAGACCCGGCCTTTTTGGAGAAACATGGTACTAACCTTCAGATATATTTATTCACATAGTCTTAGATAAAGCAATTTAACACTATAAGCATATTGCATTAACCTCGAGTTTAAATAAAGACAGCTATTGATGAAGTTTCAGAATTTAACCACTTAAAACTATGTTATTTGTTACAGGATAAATTTTGTAAATATTTTTTTTTAAATCCCCCATTTCATATGTATCTATGTCCAGAGAAAATATAACTAGTGAATATTTACTGGATTTAAATGTTAATTATTATTTTTTAAAGATTCTTACCAATTCACATTCTCTCAGCTTTTTTTGAGCTCCATCAAAGTCAACGTTTACATATAAACATTCTACAAATTCAGTAATTGGATCCTTGTAGGTGTAAGATTCCTGCATATTTTAAGAGTAATTGTGCAATATAGTAAGTATATATGTAAATAATGTCCGTATAATGCATAGCAAAACAAGTTAGAACGCAAGTGAATCAGTTTTAAAGTAGTAAGATAAAATGGCCATTTGAAAAGTGACCTTAAATATGAATCAATGTCCTTAACAAACATTTATAGTAAGGTTTGCTATGAATTCATGAATTCAGGCTTGCATTAATAGTACAGCTTTAATTATAGTTGTGCTCTTTAAATTATACACCTTTCCTCAATTAAGATCACATATTTGAAATTATATTTCTTCTTCAAATATATTGTTTATTCATTATTTTTATTTATATAGTTGCCCATCTCAAATTCATGATTCTGGGTAGCTAACAATGTTATCTTTATAGTGAATTGAACTGTTCCAAGTCTGGTGACTTCATGAACTTTTCTTCTAAGTATGTTTCCTGGAAACCATACAAAAGTGGTTTTTCAATGCCTTGTTCCATGATTTTTTCTACTGTTGTATATTAAGTAAATAAATAAATAAAATGATTATTTTGCAATAGTCGTCCGTCCTAACATCACGTACTTAGCTTCTGATATATTTAAAGAATGATCTGGTATCAATACAAAAGAACATGTAATGTTCAAGTTAGACAGGAAAAAAAGACCACTACTTTTGTTTTCTGTTTTTGCACTGTTACTTGTTTTGAAATTTGTAAACTGCCCAGTCACTGCAGTATGTTAATTCTTCTTCTTCATCTTCATCATCATCCAGCATTGCTTACTATAAAAATGTGGCAGATGAATCTATTGTAACCTAATGTTTCTCTTGATATATTTGATCACAACACCCATCATTTGCCATGCAGCACATCTATGAATAAGGCAGGACTAATTTAACTGAATTAAGGCAGAGGTGTTCCACTTAGAACTGGAGTACTCAACCCCAAAATCATTTCTTGTTCAAATATGCATTGCTGAGAAGGCAAGAGTTGCAGAGAAAAACTTGATCAGTGAGAAAGAAGTCCAATCTGAGGTTACAATTTCTAAGGCACCTTGGGGCTTATTTATTTTTTAATGGTCACCATACACTTCCTCCTTTTGGCTTAGTTCACTTGTCTAAAATGTATGCACTTACATGCATTTTCAAAGGTCACGTATCAATGAAAATCAGTAAAACCAATGCATTGCGTTTAATACAAACGCTGTAAATGTAAAGGTGATTTAAGAATACACTGAAGACTTATTTTCCTATAGCACAGAAACTCCAAATTTTATTTTCTGTTAAAATAACTTAAAACCTTGAGCAACCCATAGTAATTGTAAAAATGTACATACTCCTTACCTGCTGAATAACCTTGACTAAGTCCTTCAACACCTGCCTTCGTTTTCTAACATCTTTATTTGTTATCACAGCTGTAGTCAGGTATCGAAGAATATGTGGGCACATTGTCTGAATTGCATTAATATATCTGAAGAAACAGAATATTATTTAGTGAGATAGCAAATGTTTAGAATGCAGCTATTTGTTTTGAACCCAGAAAAATCCCAACATTTCTTTATGTATTTATGGTAGCCAAACATGGGCCATTTAGAAATTAAACAAGCAAACAATGAACAAAATCCCGAAACAGAATTTTTTAATGTAGTGATCATAAATTTGGTCTTCAAATGAAATTTAAAAGTTTTCTATGGACCTAAAGGTTTATCCCATGATAATATAACTAACATGCAGCACACATAACAGTGATCGGAATAATTTTAAAGAAAGTTGCATTTCCATTCAAAACCCTTTACAAACATCTTCAGAGCCTACAACACATCACTAGTTTTAAGCAACCTATGCCAAATTACACCAATGAATTATGGCATAAAATATAAGCTCAGTACCTTTGTACAAAGTTACAGATAGAAAAATTACTCAAATACTTGCGATGCAGTAATAATAATTTACTATAACTATCTTGAGGATGGCAATTGAGTATGTTCAATCTAGAAATGAAATCATACATATTGCTTTGATATTATGGCCACAACTTATGATGAATCATATGCCCTTGGAACACAGTGCAATGGCAGTGAATCAGTGCATTACCTCATGGAACACTTACATCACTACCCAAATTCAATGAAATTGATAGTCTGTGTTCCTTAAAATCAATGATAGCTTTAAATGTAAGACAGTTTCACTAACCAAAGCAGAGAAGTATTCTTCGTTTACATCAGATGCTACTAAAAGATTTTACCTGTAATATTCCTTCACTGATTCCTGCATCACATTATTGCAAAAAGCTTCATGTTAAAAGATAAAGATCAATTGCTAATTCCAGCCATTTTAAAAAGAAGTATCAATGAAATACTTTGTTAGCAGCTTTCAAAATTGACATGAATTTAACCAATTCTGCTCATCAACAAAGAACTGCTTCCTGATAAGAGGCATTCAAATATGTATTCAGCATGAGTCTATATATATTTACTAATATTCTATTAGCCAGTGTTCCTTACTAATATTAGTAGTAGCAGTAATAGTGTCCTTACAATGGAATTATTATTATTACTGTTAAGTACAGTTCCTTGCTATACTAAGAAATAATTAAGTTTGGTTTGTTTTGGCATAGTGCATTATATAAACTCAACCATTCTGACATACTCAAAGAGAACAAATCATTTTACAAAACTGCAGTTGAGAACCCTGTGCAACCAAATTGAATTTTGTGCACCTCTTGGAAGTTCCCTTGGACTGTCATTACTAAAGATCCTTCTGGTAGGAGACATTAAATATGTCTGTACCCCATGCTAAACTGTTGCAATTTTTTAAAATGAAAAAGCTGTTCTCTTTTTAAAAAATTAATCCTATCAACAGGTTTATATAAAATGTTGTAAAGGTGACTCAGAAGTAGCTCTTTGGAATTGCCCAACATAGTACATGTCTGCTAATCATCAAACTTTTTCCGGGCTTCTAAATGACCCTTAAAAAATTATGTCTGGTTTAAGAGTTGTATTAAGAGTCACCTCCTTTATAGCTTCATCATCAACAGCTTTTCCAAGGTTGCCCAGAAGCCAGAAAAAAAGATGGATTGCTTTATGAATATATATTGCTTTATGAATATATATATATATTTGATTTGTATACCGCCCCTATTCTGCAGACTCGGGGCGGTTCACAGCAAGTATAAAAACATAAATATATAAAATTTAAAATACA
>JANHFL010009592.1:152617-164249 GCA_032468155.1 Oxyrhabdium leporinum | reverse complement strand
GTCGCTGCCCTGGGGGTGGGGTGGGGGTTTGGCATGGGTTGGGGAAAAATTAGGGCACCCCTCGAAAAGGGCCTAGCTGTTTTTTCCGGGGGGTGGGGAGAAAATAAAGACCCAGTCTTATTTTCTGAGAAACACGGTATAAGATTTCATTCCTTTTAATTGTGAAGACTGGTTACAGATTATGCAATAGTTCTGTTTAAAACTAAATAACATACCCTGTGGAATATCATCAGAATAAAGATTTCTGTAGACATCCATAGCAAAGTCCACCATGTTGGTGTCATCAAGAAGCTCCAGTTTTCCTTGTAGTAATTCCTTTTCATTGTATATCTGGAAAAATAATACGTGTGAAAGAATTTGTTTTCTTCTAATTTCACGTTTATTTAAGCACATTATTCTTTAGTTTTGTAACCTTTTGTCCAAGGAGTTTCACAGTCAGCCAGGTAAACAGTTTATTAATAGTTATTTAGATACCCTGAATAATGTGTTCTACAAGTTTAAAGACTTGAGAAATTGAGAAATTAGAAATCACACAGAGCAAACAAAAATACATTAATGTAACACTGAGTCACTTTACTTTTTATTATTTCAATTTATATAGCTGCTCATCTCAAGTTCATCACTCTGGGCAGAATCCATAGCTCCTGTTGCTTGTGTCAGAATGCTGAAAGCAATGTCATAAGCTCTACCCCTTTGGGGCATGTATACAACATTATGACTCAAGTAAAGAAGAAACAGGGCTTGTGCTGTGATGCCAAAATGTTGCGAGTGTTATTGTATGTGCATCCCTATCACAATACATAAAGAAGCAACATCTGAGATTAGTAAAACTGGGCTCTGCCAGTTATCAAAGATTTTAGTATAGCACTTATACCACATGCAATTACAGTCCTATGAGCTAACTAGCTGACATGATTTTATTGTATAATTTCTTTGATAGTTATGAACCTCCCAGAATTGAAATGGTATGTAAGTTTAATATATTATTACCATATCACATGTAATCTATACAGTTTCAATTAAACACATAGAATATAAATTGCATCAAAAAACAAGCGCTAATCATATTTTGGTGCACAAACTTAGGGAACATTACAATTTATTAGAATATATCTTCCTTATATCAGCTCTCAGACTAGAGAAAGCTGGAAATTCACAACTCCAGGGGAAAGGGCAATTTCATTATATATTCCTGTGGTTAAGTAATGCCTAAAACATTATAGGAAAACTTTTTTTGCAGTGATTCACAAGTAATTCCATATATAGTTGATTCTAAACACAATTTTTATATTTGTCTTTGCATTAAATTTACACATAATATATCAATACAAAAAAGCAGTTAATAGCGTACTATATTAATAAAATAACAAACTTTCAGTTTAACATAACTCAGAATGAAATGTGCATCAGATTTTGATTTAAGTGACATATTACATGGATCTTTGATAAAAGTCTTAACTGAGAAGGATGGAAATTCACTCATTTTATTGTGATTGGTAGCCTGATGGTTTTAGTGTTCTAAGATGTGTATAGCTATTACCATACTGTAATAATTGCAAATCCAGTATAACATACTGAATCAGGAAACTAAAATAATAGGATGGTATTGTATTTATCACAGCAATATATCAGCTCCAACTCCCCAAAAATGGGGTACAAACACAGCACCTGCCCCTAATTTTTTAAAGCAGCCATGTCTTTTCCTGTGATCATGAAACAGATGCTTTAAACAGTTGCAGGCTCAATGTTTAGGTTTTTATTAGATTTTATACCACCTTTATTACTATATAAAGTGGTAAACATACATAATATTCCTTCCTCATCCTATTTTCCCACAAAAACAATCCTGTGAAGTGGATTGAGCTGACAGTGACTGGCCCAAAATTACTGAGCTGGCTTTCATGTCTAAAGTGGGACTAGAACTCATAGTATCCTGGTTTCTAACCTGGATAGTGCTTAAGTGCCTTAACTACTAGGCCAAACAGTTGTTATGGACTCTCCAAAGTATATTTTGGAAGTAAATCCAAAACTCCGCTGTAATCTAGCATTATCTAATGATCCAAACTGAAAATCTTCCTATTCAGTGAAACAATTTCTTAACCCACTACACTGTGCCAGCTACAATACTGTTGCAGAATAACATAGAATAACAGAGTTGGAAGGGGCCTTGGAGGTCTTCTAGTCCAACCCCCTGCTTGAGCAGGACTGTTTCAGACCAGTGGCTGTCCAGTCTCTTCTTAAAAGTTTCCAGGATGGGGGTACCACAACTTCTGAAGGCCACTCTTTAATTGTTCTCACAGTTAAGAAATTTCTTGGTTTTAGGTTGCTTCTCCATCAAAATTCAATGAAACCATTGTATAAAAGCCAATTTATAAAAGGCATACTAGAAACAGTAATTAATGTACTCAACATCCAAGAACCTCAGATTGTGGTCAACTATTCAGACTTAGTACCGCAATAATTTTGGCCAGGCTTGTTCCAACAAAAACACCTTATATCACCTAAAATTACAGTGTTACATATGACCCAGAGGACTCTTCTGCACAATGAGATTCCTTACTATTTAAGTAAAATAGGAATGTATCTTTATATCCTTGTAAGCCAACTTGAGTCGCAGGTGGCAATATACATTTTCTAACTAAATGCATTTGGAATGCAGTTTTCCACCCACATTACACAGGAGATGATCTCAAGTCGGTCCTTTTCTAATACTTTAAAAGCCTTGCCTTGCAATATTTACACATATGGCTCCGAGTTCGAAAGAAACCTCAGTTTTATTGCATTAGTTTCCTTGCCACCTATATAAGCATCTCGACTGGAAGGGGAAGGGAAACGGCTGCCTTTCACCCTCACGGGTTTGGGATTTCGTGGTGGTCTCCCATCCCAATACCGGCATTGCACGATGTCCTAGATGTGCGCCCAGTCGGCCATTTAGAACAAGTCCAAGGATTAAATCTACAAATGCGGCTTGGGAAAGCCACACCTCGGGGTTCCGTCACTCGCGATCCTCGGCTACCGCGCCACGCACAGAGCAACCGGCCTCACGAAACCTGCGCCTCACAAGAGGGGCGGCCCAGGCTCCCTCGGGCCTGGCCGCCTTCGACGAGGCTCCGGGCGAGATTTCGCTCCGAATCCCAGACGGTTGTGGCTCAGAGAGTCGCCTCACTCACCCCTTTTACGGAGAGGAACTCGAGGAGCGGAAAGACCAGGTGTCGGTCCAAGAAATGCGCGATCCGGTTAGTCAGATCGTATTCCGCCATCTTGGACAGGCGGCTGAGGAAAAGGCGGGTCCAACGCACGCCGCCGCCAGCACGCCTAACCTTAAGCGCGCATGCGCCTCCGGAGGGGGCCCGACGGCTCTCTAAGCGTATGGGTTCAGCTGGATAGTTCTTCAGCGGTCAGCGTCAGCTACGCATGCGCTTAGTGCACGCTTCTCTTTTACGTCATCCTTCTCCGCTGAAGAAGCATGTTGGGCGTTTTGCTTGCAATCGCTTTCCAAAGCATTGGCTTGGTAGGTTCTGGGGCTGGGATTTGATTTCTGGCAGTCTCTCCGCCCAGGAGTGCCTTGACAACTCGTATCTTGCAGTGTAGGGCAGTGTTTCTCAACCCAACAACTTTAAGACGTACAGACTTCAACTCCCAGAATTCCCTCATCTAGCATATTGGTTGAGGGAATTCTGGGGATTGAGGTCCTCACGTCTTAAAGTTGCTGCGGTTGAAAACATTGGTATGTGGCGTGTGCTCAGGATGTGTTTACCTGAACCCTAGTTTATTCGACTATGGCCCATGAATCAAAGTAATCTCAGAAATGCACAATACAGAGATATTTAGATCAAAATATTAGTGGACATAGTGCTAGTTCAGGTATTGTGTTCACAGAGACAACCATCAATGAAACAAAATGAAATCAAGGATAACGAGACCACAAAAGAAATCTAAAGTCTTAGACTGTAAAAAACATATTTATTGCAGCAATGCTGAAGCTATATGGAAGAAATGTAAGAAGTTATTTTAGAAACGTACATACTAGCTGTCTCTAGAGATCAGCAGCCTGATCTCGCTCTCCATTCTTCTGTTAATTTCTTATTGGAAGATGCATTGAGAAGAAATGTATTTATATGTTTTATGTACCCACCCACCTTGTACCAAACTCTGGGTGGATCATAACCAAGAGATAAAGCCACATCAATGTACAATGAAAATATTTAAACCAAAATTATTAAAATCAAAAGACCAAGCATTGTAACTAAACATTCTCAAGCAGCCTCCAACAATTTCCTCTCACAAAGCTCACCTTATCCCCAGTGCTTGGGGGAAAAGCCAGGTATTGTGTGCTTTTTAGAAAGTTAAAAGGCCTGCCAAAGGACGTTATATATGAGGCAGGGACTGCTATGGAAAAGGCACTTCACTTCTGCACAGCTGAAAAACAGCAGAGCACAAGAAGCAACTTCCCTCTTCCTGATTTTCTCTGTCCTTTTTCAGTTCTAGTTAACCAGTTTACACTTAACTAGGGGGAGACCTCCAGCTTCTGTTTTCAAAAGCAAGGAACAAAGCACCAAAGAGAACTATACTACAGCAAATGTTTCCCAACTTTAACATGCCTGGACTTCAGTTCTCAGCATTCCCTAGTTTGCCTGGGGTGCACCTGGATACAGGTGAAATATGTCTTTGGCTCTTCCCTATAAAATTTTGCCTATATAAATGCAGTCATTGCATTGTCAAGCAGCATCTAAGATCAATACCAAACAGTAGCAGATGAATTTTTTGTTAAGTCTTGAACTAGAAAGGACCAAAGTGAGAGGAGTTTAAGATGTGCTCCTTAAGGACATGGACATGATGCTTCTGATAACTTTTAACCTTACTCAGCAGTTGCCTTAAGTTTCTGGGAGTGATCTTGGAAGCTTTGATATTGAAAAAGTGTTTCTGTTGCTTTGTGATGCTGCTTTAGAGGGATATTTCTAGGAATGACTGTTGAAACCAAACACCCCTGCAAAACTTTGCACAAGCTAGATCTCTTCTCTCTTGTCCAACCCAAATTTAAAAATAGACTAATTTGAAATAGAATTCCCTCACCCTATTATCAATGTGTGCTTCATCAGAAAAGAAGCAGATGGAGAGAAACAATATAGTTAAGTTTGCACAGAATACTTACCCATGACTAAATGAATCATGTTTGATTCAATCCAATTTTATGGGTTTACATGTTATATTGTGCCATTAACTAATTACAGGGCTAGTTTTACAGAGTACAGTAGGATCACATTAGTTTCTGGCCTTTATTGCTCGCTGTGTTTGTGCATACCATAAACTACAAATTAATCAGCATTTCCAAATATATGTCACTTGGTTACCTCAGTTTAGTGTGTCTTATGAAACAGTAAAAAATGGATTGAATAAACCATGGTTTAGTTAATTGTGGTTAAATGTGTTGTATGAACACAGCCTCTGGTGCCTTAAAATTAGATGCAGCCTCAGATCATCCAGGAGGATTGTTCAACATGTACGTATAATGTTTAATTTATAAGGAGAAAGGCATAGTCACAGATTTTATGTAACCCAATTGCGGAACTGGCTTTTATAAGTAAGGGTCAAGTTTATCAGAAGTTAGTGGGCTTATGTCAAAATAAATGAGCTATTACATTTTTTTAGAAAACAATCCAGCATCTCCGAAAAAGATCAGCAATTTCTTAAACTAACATTCAGAGGTTTTACAAAAACTTTTAGAAAATATCTTCTTACATATGGCTTGATGCATAAAATTTGTCTATACTGCTTGCCTGTTATATTAATTATGGTGCAATCATCCTATATATCAGGAGAGTCAAACTCAAGGCCTAGGGACTGAGTGCGGCCCGCGGGGTGCTTAGATCTGGCCTGCGGGGCTGCCTTGGAAACTGCGAAGGGCTGGCCTGCAGTGCCTCTGCCAGCGAAAATGAAGCTCAGGGAGGCCGTGCGAGGCCCACCCGGCCTCTGTTTTTGGCCGCAATGGCCTCCTGCAGCCCTCTGCCAGCGAAAACGGAGGCCTGAGGAGGCCGCATGCTCTGTTTTTGCCAGCAGAGAGCTGCAGCAGGCTGTCGTGGTAAAAAATGAAGCCTCGAGTACATTGAGCTGGCCATGCTCCCTGGCCATGCACACACCCCCAGCCCCCCGAGATCAAACACAACCCTGATGTGGCCCTCAATGAAATCGAGTTTGACACCCCTGCGATATATGGTTATTCAGAAGTGGGCCCAGTCAAATTCATTATGGCTTATTCTTCAAGCAGATTGCAATTTTAGGGAAGTACTATTCTTTTATTTCTTTCTTTTTATTTTTTTTTAAATTGGAAAGTGTCAAACATCTTGCTTTAAGTCCACAATATCCTTGGCATCTCGGGATTAGTGGTCTTGCTGAGAAAGGAAATAATTAAAGTCTCCATGGAATTCTCTCTGGGAGATGGTTCTGCTCAAGGCTTTTCCCAGACTCAGCAAGATTTCTTTCTAAATGGGCTTGGAGGAGTCTAAAAGCTTAAATCCATGACCTCCATTGGCTTCTAACAATAAAGAAGTCTGCCTATGGAATTTGAATAGGACCCTGTGTGTTTATTATTGCAGAATATTTTCATTATGCAAACTGCCACTGAAGTGGACTTTAATTTCTGGGAGACAAAGGTCCTTGTGTCTGTTTTGGGGAAGTATATAAAAATGGCTTGAAAAGAATTAAAAAAGCTGTTCAAGACGTGGCTTTTGAGTCTAATGCCTTCTTCACAAAATGGAAAGAATAGTTTATAAGCGGTCTGATTTTTGTATTTTGTTTAACACCTGGGTTTTACATTAGCAGCAAGAATGAAATTTCTTTTGGAGAGCTGTTCCAGACTGAAAATAGCCCTCCAGTGATTCCATGTTATCAGCCTTAAAGGCAAAGTGAGTTAAAATAGCGTCAGTGGATAAATTCTGAAATAATGTAGTTTTTCTGCAAATAAATGGAAGCAGTTATTAGAAGAATACTCAAGCCAAGTTGTATATAGTCTTTTCGTCCATGAGAGGTGATTTGGAGCTTTTTCCATGGAAAATGATGTAGGAAAAAATATACCTTTGGAAATTTGCCATCTCTCTAAGTTTTTCAAGACTTGCTGAACAAAATAGTTGACTCCTGCTGGGTCCCACATAAAGCCGTATTGAGTTCAAGGCATGTATACATCTATGGGAATCATATCTAGAAGCAATGAGGAAATAATGAAACCAGAAAAAGCAATCTAATAGAGAACTTAGAAGTCAGTAGTTATCAGGTAAAATTAAATATGACACAATAATGTCCAGTTTGAATACCATACTTTAAAAAAAAATGGGAAAGAGTTGTCTGTTTACAGAATTCATTGTGATCCTGAAAATCTTCCCAACTAAATCCTTGACATGAGCTCAGTTGCTGGTGAAACATCTTTCATAGAAGATTAAATCATGCTGTAAAACCTATCATGGTTTTAAGTCTTAGAAATTTTAAGTTCAGATAAAGGATCTGAGCTTGGATACGACAGAAAAATTAAGATAAACAAAGCAGATGGGCCTTAAGAAAATAGTTTTTATTTTGGGCACGTCCATTTTTTTGGCATTAGTCCATCTTTCCTCCTTGTATTTGCTATGAGATCCATGTGTGGCCCTTGCCCTAACCAGGATAAGTACCACAAGCTTACTACACTTTGCCAGGAGCAACATGGGCTAGTGTGGCTGAAATCAGCAGGAACATATTGGCAGGAATGCAAGCTGGAGAATTAGCTAAACTTCCTGAATCCCAGCTCACATATTTATTTTTCTGTAACTTTAAGAAGTTCATGAAGGTGGCCTTGAATTATTTGAATTGCTTTTATTGAAAGAAATGGTCTCAGATTTCTCAGTTCCATTTCTGCCAGTAGTTTATGTATTATAAGACTGAGCTGAGTAGATGGACAGGAAAACTAACCCCTTTCATTTTTTGGTACCAAATTATTAAGTACATTTCTTAACAGGTGGGGTCTTAGCAGATGGCTCTTCAGGTCTAGATCTTTAGTAACTCTTTTCCTCTACCAACAGTCATTATGTAGGATAGACAGAGGACTAGCAGAATACATCCATGAACACCAAATATCAGTCAGAAGATATGATGAAAGCTCTTTAATTTCACAACACTTGGACAGAGTTAACCATAGTTTCAGCTGGGAAACCGTGACCATCTTAGACTAAGCCAAGTGCAAAAATGCTAGAGAATTCCTGGAAGCATGGCATTCTGACAAATCAGCCATCAGTAGGCACATAGACATAAACAACATCTAAAATATCAATTAAAGAGCCTAAAAGGGAAAAGAGAGAACCAAAATACGTCCCCATTAACAATTAACACCCAGATGAACAGTGATTAACACCAAGATTAACATCAGGCCTACAATCAGGAAGTAGACAATACCCAAGGAACTACCAAACAAGCTAACAGTAAACAGCCCAACCAAAGAACTTCCAAGACTACACCCACCAACACTGACATATAAATGGAGAGCAAAATCTACTCCCTACTAGCACTGGTGATGTTACCTAGTCTGTATAATGAAATGTCTGAAAGAAAACAACCAAGGACCCGTCTGTCGACATTCTCCATAAAGAGGATACAATATTGGTTTGAGAAAATGGAGCAAAGGGGAGACAGATCTGTTTATAAGTGAGAACAGTAGGAGTTCTGGCAAGTTTTCCAAGTTAATGGCATGATGGGATGCTAGCTGGAGAACTGACCAATGGATTGACATGTGAGAATATTTGAGCCCAAGTGTCTTAGTATGCTTAGCTTGTGCTAATGTAATTAAATTGAACTATTCTGTCTTGAGAAAATCTGCTTTTAAAGGTCACAGGCAAATTTTTAAAACACATATCTACAAAATGGTTTGCAAAGAAACCAAGCATGGATAAGCAATATTTTTACCATTCTTGCCTCATGGGGGGTTCAGGCAACCACAACTTTTTTAACCAGAAAGTGGAGGATTGTATTCAAGTCTCCCATCTGGGCACTTAATTCTCATAATAGTATGCTAAGGGTAACCCAGTATCCTCAGATCACCTCTATGAGCATCATGATTTCCAAGAACCAAAAACTAAATTGCCCCTCATCCAAATCCAGCACTTTAATCACAAGCCACAAAGGATATGCACACTCACACAGACACTTGGGGGAAATCAAATCACCTAAGTATAGTGCTTGTAGACAAAGTAATTTAATTTTACTTAATGCTTGAGCAATGTTGGCTCATTTCCATAAATTCATTCCAATTGTCAGGGCATTCAGAAACATAGAAATATTACCCAAAGAGCAATGTTGCCAGTTTAGAAAGCTCTTTACAACTTGCTGCAGTGGCAACAAATCTTTGGAGTCAAGAACTCTTTGCCAAAGCAATGTTCTCTTAATTCACATCATGTTTGCTGCTAATTTCTTCCTTTTTTGAAAAGGAAACCCAGGACCATGATTTCAGGGTTGTGATAGTTGTAGTGTGTTTGTGTGTGCATGTGTGTAACAAGAGACAAGGCTGACACTGTAAAAAAAATATCCTTTGAGAACTATGATATACTCAAGAGTAACTGCTCATTCCAAGTAATTATTTTGAAGAATCCAACATTTCTCTAACATTTAGGAAAAATAAAAGAATATTGATAGCCTACTGGTAGTATTGCTTATTGATGCAAGTCTATCCTAATGTTCCTGATTGATCTTGAACAGGTAGTCTTCGACTTAAAATCATTCATTTAGTGACCATTCAGACACTAGGCAACTGGCATGTATTTATGACAGTTGCAATGTCTCGGTGTCATGTGGTCATCTTTTGCAACCTGAGAAGTAAAGTCAATGGGGAAGCCAGATTCACTTAACTGTGTTAGCATAACAACTGCAGTGATTCACTTAACAACTGTGGCATGAAAGATCATAAATGGGACAAAACTCACTTAACAAATATCTCCCCTAGCAACAGAAATTTTGGGCTCAATTGTGGTCATAAGTCGAGGACTGACTATACTTGCAAATTTAGAAAGGATTGTTATAGTTTAGAGAGAAATAAAGTACAAGTCAATACCAGTTTATCTGGTTAGCCATTTTGAGAGGGTTTGATTGATTGATTACATAAATAAATCTGCCCGGTATTAAAAACTCTCTTGGCCATTGTCCAGATGCAGGCTGCAACCCTATCTTCATTTCAAAACTTGTTAAATAGAAGACATCTTTTTAAACTTGGTCCTCTTCCACTGTATTGGACTTCCACCTCAACTTGCCCGGTAATTTACAGGCATCATGGCTGGTTGGGAATCATCTCTGGAAGTTAAAATTCAGTGCATTTAAACTGGCCTCATTTATAAGGAAATGCTGGAAGAAAATGCTGCTCTCATCAAAGTGGGATATATAACTAGCCTATTGTTATTATTATTATCTGTGGTCCAGCAAGGTGGGATCAACCTGTTCGGATCATTCAACCTGACTGCTATTCAGCTTGCCATTATATCCCAGAACCTGCAGGAATGTAAAACATGATGACCTGCATATACTGCACATTTAATGTACAAATATATTATCAATTTATAATATTTGCTCTAGTTCTCATCTTAGGGACATCAAGTTCTGACCCCATCACTCCTAGAGCACTGATGTAGATATTCAAGAGGCCATCTCAGGGAACAACAATCAAAGTAAAAGCATGGTGCATTCCTTTAAAAACAAAAAAAAGTCCAGCACTTAACTCTTCAATCTACATACTACTAAAACTCTTATCATTACTATTAACTAGGCAAAACAGTACATTATAGAACCACAATTTTGGGGACTACCTATATGTGGCCAACTTGGAAAGTCTAAATTATTGTAAAGTCAATAACAAGTTTTTGGGAAAGTATTCCTCTCATACAGGATACAAGGCAGAGTGGGAATCTGAGATTGAACAGTTTTGCAAAGAAGAAAGCCATGGTTCGATAGAAATACAACTGCTCTGCTTCCAACCCAACCACCTATCTTGTCTGCTATTTAATTCACAATTTCCAATGAATTTTAATAAGGCACATTCCCAGGTAAATATTGTTAAGACAACCACCTTTATTAAAATTTTCCTGGTCAAAAATGTGCAGCTTTTGTGGACGCATTTTGCCTGCAATCCTAATATTTGAAGTTAAAAATGACAAGATTATCTGATGGAACAAAAGCTGATATGAAATGAACGAGATGAAAAATAGGTACAAAAATATCCATAAGCTATTTTTTTAAATCAAATATTGCATTTAAAATAGTCTGTCTCAAAACGCTAATGCCTATCAACAGTTTTTATATCTTAAATCAGAATAACAGAGTTGGAAGGGACCTCGGAAGTCTTCTAGTCCAACCTCCTTGGAGGTTGAAGCAGGAGCCCTTATACCAATACAGACAAATGACTGCCCAGTCTGTTTTTAAAAGCCTTCAGTGATGGAGCATCCACAACTTCTGAAGGTATGCCATTCCTCTGGCTTAATGTTCCCACTGTTAGGAAATTTCTTCATAGATCTAGGTTTGCTTCTCTCCTTGATTAGTTTCCATCCATCACTTCTTATTGGACTACTGTAACGCCCTCTACATGGGGCTCCCTAACAGGAGCATCCGGAAACTTCAACTGGTGCAGAATGCG
>JANHFL010009592.1:129936-150636 GCA_032468155.1 Oxyrhabdium leporinum | reverse complement strand
GGGGGGGGGGGCGGCGGAGAGGCAACCATCAGAACTTTGAACTCTGGATCCAAGTCATACATCCTCATTTTAGGTAGGTCGTAACTTCAAACGGTCACTAAACAATTGGTCATAAATGAAGGACTATTTGTATATGACTGTATCCTTCTCTTCAGTTGCCAACAAATTGAAGTAGATTGTTGTAACCAGTAAATATTTTTTTAAAATGTCATACTGAGTCAAGATGTGCATGTTGGCATTCTTTTCAACTAGAACAAATCATGAAATAGCTCATATGAATCAGAATAGAGCTTGAAGGGACCTGGAGGTCTTCTAGTCCAGCCCCCTGCACAAGCAGGAGATCCTATACCATTTCAGACAAGAGACTGTTCAGTCTCTTCTTTAAAAATCTCCAGTGATGAAGCACCCACAACTCCTGGAGACAAGCTGTTCCAGTATCCTCATTGTCCTCATTGTTAGGAAGTTTCTCCATAATCCTAGGTTGCTTCTCCAAAAAAATGTTGGATATGCATTTTATTAATAATCATTATTTGAAGACATCCAACATGGTCAATGTCTGTGAGAACTGCAGAAAAAATAATTATTGTATGTTTTAGGTCATTTCCATTATAATTATTCTTTATAAAGAGATAAGGGAATTTTTTTGCTCCAGATAATGTTAACCAAAGCTTTCGTGGTAGGTTGAAGCAACAATTCTAGACTTATGGTTAGTTGTCTTGCATTAAATATTGTTTTCTTTAATTTATAGAGATCACTTTTGTTTCCTGCCAAAGAGCGTATATCTTTTTCATAAAGACAGACAGTGCACAGCTCTGCTTTGTTGATATTTATATCTATCTTCCAGATATTTGTTTGTTTTATTTAAAATAAATTCTGAGGCAGTTTATAATTAAAAAGTGGAAATCCCTTAATGTCTTTGAGGATTCACATAAACAGGCTGTGGTTGTAGGCAAACTCATTTGGGTTCAAATCTATAGATAGATTCATAATTACCTCTATTAATTTAATCTAAATCAGAATCTGGTTAGAAAAAAAGAAAACTAATTTAAGATAGATTGGTCTGGAAATCATGAGCTCAAATACCCATTCAGCCACAAATCTCATTTGGCTAAAATCTGACTTGCAGCCATAATTGCCTTAAATCATTATGTGCTGACTAAATCATAATTGGTTGAATTTATATGATATTCTGATCCATAAAAGTGAAAAACAATAATGGGTGCACACCAAACATACCTCAAAGGATTGTTGAGAGGATAAAGCTTGAATATGCAGATGGAGTTGGACTACTATATGTGTTTTCTTAAGCTTCTGGAGGAAAGATAAAATGCAGATTAATAATATTAATTTAAGCATCTAAGGATGTTGTGCTGGGTAGAAGAGCAGTGAATATAGAGCTCTAAATGCAGATGGGAAGAAAATAGAAAGAGCAACAGTAGACATCGCACATTATAGTAAATACCTACGATAAGAAAATCTAAATTATAAATACAGACAGAAATGAATGCAAAATTCACCCAGCAAAGACTAAAGACTGAATTCATCAGGAGGCTCCTAATATTTTTGCAGTTAAGAGCATTTAGTAACTTTATTAGACATACCCATATATTTACTAGGCTTCTTAATACCTCTGTAACTGATATTTCATCATGGTTTATTGGCTGAGTTCACACAACATGCTAAGGTGGCTTATAAACCACAGTGGCAGTATTCATGCAGTATACTAAACTACAAAGTTGGTTTGATTGGCTTAATATGAATCGCTGCCCATTCAGAGACTACATTCATACACCATACTAAGCCACCTTAGGTTGAATAAATTGGAATTGGTTGGAATATACAACGTTTTAGTCACGACTTACAAACTAGAATAACTGGATCGTGCAACTAATCCATAAAGTATACTTTGGCTTAGAACAATGTGTCAGCCTAGCAAGTGGTATTTCAAATTATTTCTTCTTCTTATGCTGCTTTCCTGCTATATTGGATAAATAGCAACTGGATATATACCTATAGTCATAGCTACAACAGTAGCAAAGTGTCCTTTTTTGTATAAGAACTCTGAACTTTTTACATTTAAATAAATCCAGTATCTTACCTTGGTCTTTCCGGTATGATCAAGCATAAGGATGAAGGTCTGCCAAGTGTCCAGCTGATCTGTCTGCCACCCACTTAGAAATCTGGTGACCAGACTTCATTCTGGTTATTTTCACTCTCCTTGACTTTTTTTTTCCCCCCTAAACAATTTTGTTGGAAAATAACATGTTTGCAAGATTCCAGTGACAGAGACATGGGACAGGTGAACAATCTAGTCAGTTTCTATATTCTCAGCCATGAAAACACCAGGAATTTATTTTTATTTAAGAAGACTAGAGGTAGTCCTCCACTTACGATCACAATTGAGCCCGAAATTTCTGTTGCTAAGCAAAACATTTTGCTAAGTGAATTTTGCTCCATTTTACGATCTTTTTTGTCACAGTTGTTAACCATGGCAGTTCTTAAGTTTTTTTTTTTAGGTGAATCAGGCTTCTCCATTGACTTTGCTTGTCAGAAGGCCGTAAAAGGTAATCGCATGACCCCAGGACACTGCAATTGTCATAAATATGAAGCAGTTTCCAAGCATCCGAATTTTGATCACATGAGCATGGGGGTGCTGCAATGGTTGTAAGTGTAAAAAATGATCATGTGCTCCTTTTTTCAGTGCAATCCTTCAGTACAAGTATTACCTGTATACGGTTGCCCATCTTATATATAATAGCCCTTGATGACTCACAAGGACACAATAAAATATGTATAACCATATATGGGGGAACCATAAACAATAAACGATCAACAGCCTCTTGATAAGACAGAAATGAAAGAGGTAAGGCGACAGAGCCATCGCTCTATAAGCAGAATGATGCCTGACCAAACTCAAGTGATAAATCAGAAATATTTGTAAAACGTTAGACCAAGGAAGTATTTTGGCCAGTATTTTTGCCATCAAGATAGTTACATCAAGGAGTCAAAAGAAATTCAGCTCACATATTTATGGACAGATTTGTGAGATTTACTACAATGAAATCTGCCACAGCAATGAATGGAGTCCATTAATTCTCTTCCTCTGACTGAATATTTGCACCTCAAAAATCTGTAAAAGATGCAGCTTCACACTCAACCTAAGCAAAATGGACTGATTTAGAAAGTAATGGATTCCAGGATCGTACTCCCCTTAGGCTCTGATGCGGTTGTGCTTCCCAGAAACAGGAACTTGGGCAAAGAGCAAATGGAGAGAGCAAGTGTCCAGATTTGGTCTGTGTGGCAGTTGTGACCTTATCTAAAAAGGAACTCTTGGAGATGATCACATGCACTAGTTATCTCTTGATTATTGTAAATTATTCTGCCCTCAAAGACCAGGGGGAAATGTGGAAACTTTAGCTGGTCCAGAAATCAGCAATGTGCATTTGTTAGTGTTGGCCACAGAAACATGTTACAGCTTTGTTTCACAAGCTGCTCTGGTTGCTGGTGAGTTTCAAGATGCTAATTTCTACCTATAAACCCCTATATGACTGAGGGACTTTGTATCTTAGAGTTTGTCAGCCCTTCACGATACACAAACCATGAATATTTATATTATCTTTATCGTAGGGTTATAGTAACTCAATCTTGCAAGTCTAAAATCACTTCTGCCCTCTATGTTTTGCTTACTTGGTTTTTTGTGGGGGATGGTGGTAGTGGTGTTTCTTTTGAGTCAGTGTTGAGCACTGGTGAGTACCTGGACAACTCCCTGTAGCTTTCTAGACAAGGTTTTTTTTTTAAGTGTTTTGCCCTTGCCTGTCTCCCCCATCTTTGCTCTTTTGGCTGCCCTGCATCCTGTTTGGTGGGGTGGAAAGCAACCCCCAAACTGTGCAGCTCTGGGGCTAATTGCCACACTGTAGCCGAGGGGCTTCTTGGTGTGCCACAGCTCTGGGACTGCATGAAGCTGCAAGCTGCAATTGCTCCCAGAGGCCTCAGCTGGCCCACCCATTTTGGCAAAGCAGCAGGTATGAAATGACAGCTGCCTAGGGAAAACCTCAGCCCACAGTATGGCACAAAGCCCCAGCTGCCTTGGGAAAACACAGACATCCCGTCCTAGCCCAGCTCAGCCACAGCCACAGCCACAGCCACAACCCACCACCAGCCACACTGTGCATGACTTGGGGAAGAAAGCCTTGTGTGGCCAGCAGCTGTCTCATGAAGGGTCAGACCTTGGTCAGCAGTGGGAGCAAAAAGACAACGAATGTTAACTAGTGTTCCAGGGGCTGCAGAGCGCAAGGGACCAAAAGATCAAAGATGGGGGAAGATAGATGGGGGGGGGGAGTTGAAGTGCCCTTGTGGTTGTAAGTGTGGATAGGCTTGCCAAACTCAGAGATTTTGATCATGGGACCGCAGGAGCGCTGCAACCATTGTAACTTTGGGGACCGATCATAAATCCCTTTGTCCAGCACAGCCATAACTTTGAACGTTCATTAAGCGAGGATTACCTTTATATAAGGAAACAACTCTATCTCTGCTCAGCTTTCTATGGCAACACATTCCATTCCTGAGCTTTTATGTTGTGTTACTGTAGGGGAGCTTTGGCCTTTGAAGTTCATGATCCCAAATACTTGTAACAATATTCAATCAAATGATCGCTCCATTGTTCTGAGCATGTGACAGTTTGACAATTCAATATGTTTATTTGCATCTTCATTTGTATTTCCTTTTTGAAAATAAGTTGCTCCGCTACACTTTCAGATGGATAGCTAGATAGATCGAATGATTAGCACAATCTCACCCTCCAGTGCCTAATGTTATTGTAATGCCATAGCAGAAATTTAAAATACACAAAAGTTAGAATATTTTAAAAATTATGGCTCCCAGAGGGCCTGTAGCTCAGCCATGCAATACATATGTTGAATATTAAAGCAGTGGCTCACAACTTGTTTTTGTTGGAAAGCCCTTTGGGATAGAGTAGCAGGTGGGCCTCCTCTTTCCCACTCGTTTTGAACTATCTTTCTGCAGTGAATTAAGGCAAACTGGAAGGCTCAAAAAGCGAAGACCAGACACGGAGAGGCAAGGAAGCATTTGCATTTGCAAGTTTTTCTTCTCTGCCAAGGAGAACAAGTAGAAGTTCTGTCCCAAATGTGCTTTTTCAACTGGATTTTCTTTGTTTTTCATTGAAGACGTTTCGCTTCTCATCCAAGAAGCCTCTAGTATCTAAGGAGGCAAGCAGGAGGATAATGCTATAACTTCTGTGACAACTCAGTGTTACCTACTCCATGCCCTAGATCAGGTGTCAAACTCTAGTTCATTGAGGGCTGTATCGGTTGTGTTTGACCTGTGGAACTGGGTGAGCATGGCCAGTTCAACGTTACTTGTGTTGGGGGCACCTGTGGCGGCCCAAGTGCTCTGCCAACAAAAACGGATTCCCGAGCTCTGTTTCCAGCTGCGATGGCCACCTGCAACCCTTCTTGCTTACTTACTTCCCTACGTATCTTGAACATATTGTAGCCTCTTTCGGCTTTTGGAAGGGCCATTGTGTGTTCATTGGATATCTAGAAAGCAGACTGGTGCTGCTTCAGTGGGTTCCTCTTACTAATTTATACACATTTTACCTAAAACTGAAAGGGATACTAAATTTAGAAAAAAAATAGTTATAAAAAGAAAAATCAATAAATTACAAACAAATAAAAATAGAATAAGTGACATTAATGTATGTTACATTAGCTGTTAAAGCCAAGAATCAAATAGTTGGAAGTCTTGCAAGCTGTACTTGAGTCACTTATTTATTTTTTCATTGAAAAATTGTATATAAAATAGGCAAAAGATTGCAAAATGAGCCTATAGTATAGACATTATTAGATGTGCATGTATTTAGGAAATGTTGCTATGGATTAAAAACAGGGAAAAAAGTGTCTACTGTTTAGGTGTCTATTAAAACATGGTTTAAAAAAATGAGGTTTCATACAAAGCAAGCTTGGACAATATGGGTCCCCAACTGTCAGGCTGCGGCCCACTACAGGGCTGTGACCCATTTGGAACTGGGCCATGCAAGCAGTGAGCAAGTGTACATGAGCAACTCCATTTGCACAAGTGTGCACCCTCGCACATGAACTGCCATTTGCATGAGTAGTGGATGTGCTCAACTCCATTTGCATGAATGCCGGTTAAATGTGCCCAGCCCTCACACAAATGCTTTACAAACACATCGCCACTTACTCGGAACCATTCGTCCTCCGTCCTCCCCCCAGTTCACCAAGCCTGAAAGGTTGAGGACCACTGTAATATGCCACTCCTTCTTTTGGGATTTTTTTTTAACCTTCCCCAAAGTCTGTGTGATAATTCTGTGTTTTCTAGTGGTTTTCCATCAGACAACTAATCAGAATGGATTCCACTTAGTTATTCTCAGGATATATTTAGAATCTCACAACATCTATTAGTTGATAATATTTATCTGCATGTAGTGCTTTTTTCACCTAAAAAGCACTGGACTTCCAGATGCTTCAGTGATGATATGGTGCATGGGACTGTTCAATTCCCATCAAAAACATTCGCTCATTTTTATCAGCCAATATGATTAGAGCAAAAATAAGCATGTTTATAAATAAATGGTAGAAAGCCATGGTTTTGGTACTTCTCAGGCCTTGTGGGAGCACAGAGACACTTTAAAGCACACTTGGCTTTAGATTTATTTGGAGCAACATCGGTTTTCAGTGGGAGCTGTCCAGTGTCCTGAAATACTTCAGATTGCCTGTGTCTTTGTCCTGCACCATGCTTTTTATCGTTGATTGGTCAGTAATTACTCCATCTCAGTTCCGCTATCATTTATCATCTATCAGGCCTTTATCTTAATATCATTATGTTATAAACAATTTGTAAATAGTTTAATCTCCCTGTTTTGGTTAACAGTTATGGATTCTGCTGACTGCTATTAAAGTTTAGAGAAAACAATACTTTATTTCCCCCCACTTTATTGTCAACTATCAACCACAGATATATCAGTCACTAATGCATACATTCTCAATACAGCAGTGGAAAGAAAAAAGGAATTAGCAGTAAAAAGTAAAATGCTTTTGAATCACTTCTGGTGCCTTGTATGTTCATATTGATACAGTTTCCTTGGCAACAATATGGAAATGATTTTACATTGCCTTCTCCCAGATTTCCCCTCCCCCCCCAATGTTATAGTTTACAACCCTGAGATTTCCTATTTGTCTCTTATCCAAGTACTAAGAAAGGCCAAACCTACTTGATTTTGAAAATCAACCATGGTCAGCTAGGTGCTGACCAGCAGGGCAAGGAATTCACAACCTTCTAGCAACTTTCTTATTTCTCCTTGTTGGTGTAAGAATTTCTATACTATACTATCAAAGCTTGCCAATGCTAGGTAATGTCAATTGTGCAGAAAAGCAATTGGACTGTTGTCCCAAAGGTGCTTTTTTAAAAGGCAACTGGATTTTTTCGTTTTGCTTGAAGACATTCCACTTCTCATTCAAGAAGCTTCTTCAGTTCTGACTGAATGGTGGAGAATGGAAGGATTTAAATTCCTTGCAATATTCATCTGGTCATTCGTACTCTTTCTGAGAATTGTTGAGGGCACTTAGAGGTTTATCTGTGCCCTCAGGATCACCTGAATCACAGTGCAAATGGGTGTGGAACCTTCTTGGAATTGCTGAAAGGAATGTGTTGTAAACAGGAGATAGGTCTTATCCCTCCCCCTCTATAACAACTTAACAACTAGAAACACATCAACAAATGGCTAAATTAAAATTAAATTAAATATTTAATAGAATTCAATCTCAAAAAGGCTGTGCAAAAAGGTTTGTGCAAATTAAATGCACAAACATATACAACTTTTCCACCCACTATTTCAAATATGTTATACTGGATGTTAGACAAACCTCTCTAGCTAGTGTTTCTGCAAAATAAGCATAGATCATAGCTTGTGCCTGTTCTTAATGCATGTGAACCCAAAGAAAAATAAATATGGAAGTACTGTAGGTGGCCTTTGATATAATTAATTCACTACCCATGCAGAACTTGAAAAAGTTAACATACCACCTTGAAATGAATCCTGATAGAGAGGGAAAATTTAATGCTCATTTTTAAAGGTTTCTTTGGCAATATCGGCTCATTTGTACATAATCACTTATAGAAACCTAGCTGTTGTGCTTTCTGAGCTGTCTTCAGTGACAACCCTATATTTGTTTGTTTGTTTGTTTGTATCCTGCTTTTATTAGTTTGTACAAATAACTCAGCATGGTGAACATATACAATACACTTTCCTGCTCCTATTTTTTTCCACAAAAACAACCTTGTGAGTTGGGATGAGCTGAGAGACAGCAACTGTCCTGTGGTCACTTACCTGGATTTTATGACTTATGCAGCATTTGAACTCGTGGTCTCCCACTTTCTACCCCCCTGGTGTCTTAACCACTTTACCAAACTGTACCGTATTGCTGAAATTCAGGTCAGATGGGTACCAGAATATGAACATTCATAGCTAGCTAAAGAAGTTATTGCTAATGTTCTAACTGCATAGTTTGGCCTTGAAATATTATCTACTACATACTGAATATTTCTAATATAATATTTATTAGTTATAAATAGTTTCTAATGTTGTTTCTAATATGTTAGTTTCTAATATTGATTAGAAAATCAGGGGAAGTCTGACAGCACATTTTCTGACTAACAAATTTTTATCAAAACACTGCACAACAACTTACGCCTTTTAATAAAATTTGTTATTTAGAAACAGGGCTACCAGACTCCTTTTGATTTTTGCTACCATGGCTGTCCTCCAACAATGTCTACAAGAAGAAGCAGAAGTGATTACTACAATAAGAGGAATTGTAACAGGCTTTCCAGAATCTGGGGTCAGCAATGACATAGCCATAAATCATTATAACATCAAGACAGACAATCTTATAGGAACTTTCCTGTCTTATGTATAATATATGTAGGTTAAAATATTCCCATTGTGATTGTCTTTCACTCTGAGGCCCACAGAACCAAATTTCTGTCACAGATAATTATTTATATTCTGTTTTACCCTGCAGGGATGCCTTCCAAAGCATATCACCATAGTGTTTGGAATAGAAGAAAGCTATGGGGGATGGAAGAGGTGACTTAACTATATAAAACGGAGAAGAAAAAACAGACACATAAAAACCTAATGTAGAAAAGTAAAGAAAAAGAAAGATGGGGTTCTGGGTAACATCTGTTAGCCACATGTACGCTATATGTATATCAAGTGGGATTTAAAACGTTTCTTCCTTCTCCTACATGTAACTCAGGTTTTATAGTACATGCGTTTACCCGAAACATTCTTATTTGCCTTAGTTTTAAAGTGATATTTGATCAAGTCTAGAAAAGAACTGCTATAAGCCACTGACTTGAAATATGTGCCTTTCAAAATCTATACAGTACCAATCCATACAGTATTAAGCAGAAGTGTTCAAAATGAAACACAACAGAAGTCTTGCGTGCGTCCCAGGGCTTTCCAAATTACAGATGTTAAGTCCAGTTGCTTTTTTGAAAAGCACCTTTGGGAAAGCTATGATCTGGATGACTGAGGATCTCCATAGATATCAACATTAACACCTCTAATGAAAAAAAACATCTTTGGGACTTAATATGAATACTTAATAAGAATCACATATATGGCAAGAAATCATAAACATAAGCTTCAGTGGAAAACCAATTAAATTTGACTCTTTGGAACAAGCAAGTTAGCCAAACAATTTTTAAAGATGTCATCTTCCGGAGCAAGCCTCAGTTACGATGCAGTGAAGATACTAAGACTTTGAAACTGAAGTTCAAACCAATTTCATGTTGTCTGATGCTAACCTGGACATGGACATGTATGTCCATGACCACAGTCAATGATGAAGGAATGGTCATTCTTTCCTACGCACATAGTTTAATAACTACAATTTTTAAAAGACAAACAAGAATTAGGATTCTTTTTAAAGAGAAGACTCTGCAGGTTAGCTTTCAAGTGTGACAAAGACATGCAACTGTAGAAAAGAAACAAGATGAAAGCGTTTACCAAGAAATAAATTACAGTAAATATTCTTTAAGAAAACATGATATACTGTATATGGAGAACAGTTTTGCCTACCTCTCCTCAGAACTGTGAGCTTCTGCCGTTTTCTGTTTGTTAATGTATTTGAGGCTTGTTTGTTTGATGTTCTTCCTTGAAACAATCATACTTCAGAGAAGTCGGTAAATTTTAAACAGTAGAACTCAGATCTGCTTGTAGATTCTGATACAATATTGTGCTTTAAATAAATTCTTTTTTAACCCAGAAAGCCAAAGTTCTGAGATTATTCAAAGGTAATATGGAATTTTAATATGGAAAAGAATATTAAATACTGAATTGAGGCACATCAATATCAGTCATCTAGTGCATGTATTAAATTACTAAAATAACTTGTTCTAGTTTTGTTTCTTCTTTTGCCTGCCAGTGATTTCCTTGCATCAATAAATTACAGTGTGCTTTGTCCGTGCCAAATAGGGCCCTGTTTCTCAACCCTAGCAACTTAAAGATGTGTGGACTTCAACTTTCAGAATTCCTCAGCCAGCTACCTTAAAGTTGCCGAGGTTGAAAAACACTGAGTTAATGTTTGTCCGTCTTAAACAAAAATTTTTTTGACTGTGATTAAAAAAAAGTGTTCATCCCATTCTAATAATTTATTTATTTGTAAAATTTATTAGCAGCCCATCTTACTGCACGGTACCTTCGGGCAGCTTATAATATTAGAAGACAGAACTATATAAAATGTAATAATATAGCTACAGCACTTAGACTTATATACCACTTTACAGTGCTTTACAGCCTTCTCTAAGCGATTTTACAGAGTCAGTCTATGGCTCCCAAAAATTTGGGTCCTTTTTATACCCACCTCGGAAGTGTGGAAGGCTGAGTCAACCTTGAGCCTGGTGAGATTCGAACTGCTAAATTGCAGACAGTCAGCAGAAGTAGCCTGCAGGACTGCACTCTAACCACTGCACCACCTCGCCTCCTATAAATACTATAAAAATCAACCAAGCTAAAAATATGGGCAGGGAGGGAGCATGATGAGAAGGGGGCAGTGGTATCTGCTGTTAATCTATCAACCACCCTCAATGTGAATTTCCTCTGTTGGAGCCCCAAGTCATCTGGCAGAGCCAAGTCATTAACTCTTATGAAAGGTAAGGAGGACTGGAGCTGATCTCACTGTGTGTGTGTGTGTGTGTGTGTGAGAGAGAGAGATAGCTGTTCCAAGGGGCAGGCACAGCAGCAGAGAAGTCTCCTGGATCCAGCTGGAATTCCCTGCGGCCGATAGGGTCCACACCATGCCTCCTCTGCTGCCACAGGTGAGGCAGGGCCAATCCTTTTCATTCTTTATTTCTTCAACCCAAAGAGAATTCAGCCAGCTCCACAGATAGAGATGGTCTTCTTATTCATGGGATTTTGACACCAGTGTAAAACTCTGAAAAAGGAAACATGAATAAGGACACCCAAGGGTGCTTTTTCAGGAAGCAACTGGACTCTCTTGTTTTTTTTTCTTTTGAAGACGTTTCACTTCTTTGGGGGAATGGAAGGATTTATATTCCCCCCCCCCCCAAAAAAAGATGCAATTTACCAGCTGTCTGGAAGGAATATAAACCCTTCCATTCCCCACTATCCTGTCAGAGCTGAAGAAGCTTCTTGGATGAGAAGCACAACATCTTCAAGAGAAAAAAAACAAGAAAGTCCAGTTGCTTCTTTGAAAAAGCACCTTTGGGACAACCATGACCTGGATGGCTGAGAATCTCTACAGACTTATGAATAAGGACATCTTGAGTCTGTGGGTATTGAGGGCTTTGATTCTGGTGGGCAAAGTCATCTGCTTCCTCCAATGAGCACTTATTTCCAAGAGCACCCTACAGTTCTCTCTAATGATCAGAATAAAGATGGAGTAGAATTCCTGCGTCCGCTATTCTTGGAGAAGTTGAAAAGTTGCTGAAGGCTGAAGCCATGAAACTGTAGCATGACCAATGTACATGCAGAAAGCATGCTTCTCACATAAAGTAGGTATCAGGGCTGAAATCCCACCTGCAAGAGCTGAAAGGCCAAACAACAGCAACAACAACAAAGTTCAGCAATTTAGACTGCCTAGACCTTCACGCAGGAATGGAAACCGAAAGACCTATCAAGTCCCAAATAAAAGCCAGACCTTTATTTTTCCAGTAATGGAAAACAGCATTTGGCTTCTATGCTGGAATTTAGGGTTATTCACTCTAGTCCAAACCGGAAAAAAGGAATTTTCTTGAAAAAAAATAGAAGTGAGAATTAGCTATGTAGCCAGAGTAACTGCAAAAACTGAAGAAACTCTCAAAACAAATATGAATTTCAGCATAAGCCCATAGAGGTAAATGGGTGCTTCCTATATATATTTCTAATGAACATATAGATCTGTTTTCCAAGATCATGGGTGTGTGGGTGTGTATGCACACCCACCCATGATATATGTATAATATAAAATAATGAATTGTCTTAAACCTAAACCCAGTTTTTAAACATTCAGTAAAAAATGTGTGTATCCATACCTCCAATTTCTTTCTTTCTCTTTCCCTTTTTCTTTAAATGAAAGGAAACATACAAATACAAATCCCAGTAACATTAATGTTTGGACCAGGTCATAAATTCTTACAAGCCCTGTAAAATACCAGGACTATTCAATCTTTCTAATTTAGAAGAAATATTTAGAGAAATACCAGAGATCCTTGGAATAAATCCATTTGCTCAAGATGAAAAAATTGAGGAAATAATGAAAGTTTTCCATAGCCTTAAGATTTCTGCTGAATCTAATATCCAGAAAAATAACATTCAGATCCTAATTTTATTTATTTCTGCACAGATGTAATTTGAATAACGCCTCAGCATTAGTAGAACTAAGTCACAAATTTCAAGGAAGTTTTAATATATGCCACCTTTCTCACAAATAAACGTCAGATCTCAGTTAGTTTAAGCCCAGTTTCTCCTAGAGACCATGATTTTCTTTGAAGACTGTACAGCCCATATCCATTTTAAAGGTCAAGAACTACAGGAATGCAGAAAGTCATTAACAGTTAGCATCTGGATAGCAGGTACATTTTATTTATATTTAAATTAGAGCAATGGCAAAATATGTGTTAATAAAAACTACTTTGTATATAAACTACATTCCCTTTTATTCTCTACTGTTTGAGTCATTGGTATTACAGGGAACAGTGAATACTTTTTTTGTGTGAGGAAAAGCAGCCCTCATCATCATCATCATCATCGGTTCCTTTCATGCGAAGTACCTAAGGCAGCAAGCTTCTTCCAATGAATCTATCCACAGCAGTATCTTCAGCATCTTCCCATTTGATGTCTACTCTCCGTAGGTTATCTTTTAATGTCTGATGCCAAGTGTTGTGTGGTTTACCTTGCTCTGTTTTCTCTCTACCGGCTCCCGTCATGCAGCATTTTTGGGGGTGTCAATGTTTTGGCAAGTGAAGAATATGGCCAGCTATACGCATTCAATGTTCTGTCACAATAGTCTGCAACTTCCCGGATCTACTCTGCTGCAAAATGTTCTCATTGGTGACACGGTCACCCCAAGTGACACCCAGAATTCTCCATAGGCAATGTAGATGGAACTCATTGAGCTTTTGTGCTGTGCATGCTCTTATTACCCTTGTTGCACAGCACTAAAGAATAATAATTCACGTGGATAGTGCATGTAATGTCTTTGCTGTACAAGCTGCATCACATGCTGATTTGCTTCCAAGTCAAATTCAAAGTGTTGTTATGACCTCTAAAATCCTACATGGCATGGGACCTGGTTACCTGTGGAACCTTCTTCATTACATCTGCCCATGCCACCCTTCAGGCAGGGAGGGCATGCTGTGGATGACGTTAAATCATTCCAACTGGTGGAATCCAGGAAGAGCGCCTTCTCTATCATTGGCCTTGCTGTTTGGAACATTCTCCCCTGTCATGCCGTCATCAGAGCCTGAATCTGCGGAGGAAGAGGAGCCAGAGCTGGAGCCATTGGAGATCAAGGGATGGCTTCGTTAGTTTCAGAGGAATGTGGACAGGAGCAGGCTGAGGCAACCCAGAGCCCCTCAGGATTGGGATGGCTTGTTAGCAGGGAGGAATGGGGCAAGATGACAGATAGTGCAAGGAGTGAACATGAGGAGCAACGGAGCTCAGGCGATGTGTAAGGACCGACCCCTCCTGATCCCTGAGCATGGAGAGTGGAAAGAAGGCAGGAACAGTGCAGGCCGACCTGATGACTTGGGAGTAGAGCGCCCTGCCCCACTTCACAAGGCACACCTGGGGACTGATATTTAAAAAGATGCTGTGGAGAGGAGCGTTTGTTGGGAACAAACACTGAATTGGTAGTTTGGTGTACTGGTACAGACATCTGGAGTTAGCAGGACTGCTTGCTTCTTCCTTGCTTCGTGGACTCAGTGCCCTGTTCTTGACTACATGGACTCAGTACCTTGTTCCCTATTTTGTGGACTCATTGTTTGTTCCTTGTGTGCCGTGTGTGTGTTCACTTTGCTCTGGGACTTGTCAAGAACGTGCCCTGAAGGTCGTACCTCTGCCTTATAATTAACTTTTAATGTTGAATTTAGCAATGTTTGCCTCTTTTATAAATTTCATGTATGGTTTTTATGTTATCATATTTTACTTGCACACAGCTCCGAGTCCCTCTGTGATGGATTCGGGCTGTTTCTAATTTGATAAGTGAATAAATTTTGCTATATCAGTAGAAGGACCTTCTCGCACCCATTTTATCCATAGGGTGATTGTTCCAACCTTTATCCTACTCCCAAAGGACCATAACTAAACATGGAGCTACATGTGTAGTAGAAAGGAATGGAATCTTAGGTGATAGGATAAACTGTATCATGCGCTTCAAACTGGAAAAATGAATGCCAACATTTAATCAAGAACACCTTGCATCAAGGGAGGCGTCAAGGACGTTTCTCCTGATGCACTATTTTGGTATACAATTTCATTCTGATGCATGAATAGATTTTGCTAAACTCTTATTGCTTACTGAAAAACAGCTGTCACCATTTCACTATCGAGAAGCAATCTTTCAGAATGAGAAGCAGAGTTAGGAGGACCTCATAGTCCTTTCATGAATATATTGTTTACAGTATTACTAAACAGTTGTTTCAATCTAATTTCCAAGATGGCATTCAATCTAATATTAGTTTATCTTTTTGGGGAAGGGGGAGGGAACTTAGCTTTGGAGAATATACAGCGATGAGGGTGTATTATGTATATATGCATAATAAAAGTTAATCTAATTTTAAGCAAAAAATGATTGCCCCTCTCCCCAAATTCATCTTCCTTCAAGAGAGAAAAAAAGACTTCAGCAGAGACCCCATGACTTTTTTCTTTTTGTAGCTGCAATCTGTATTTAGTTTTAAATTTGGCAGAACTATCTACTCTTCTCCAAAATTGCAAACATCTTTTTTTTTTAATGACACCAACCATTTGTCTTTTTTTTTAATGACACCAACCATCAAGAGGTCATAGTCTTCTGTAGCTCCTGTCTTGAAGCCAAAAGAATTTTAGAATGGGTTCTTTCATCTGACCTTCACCTACACAGGACTGATTAAAGTTGGCTCGGTTTTGTTGGGATTCATAGTTTTGTTCCTGAGAGTCTTTCATTTATAACAAAGCTGTCAATTTGCTGGCTGCAACCAATCCCCTGCTCAGCTTTTTGAGTGAATCCCCCAGAACCTGTAACATTTTCACAAGAGGCAAACCATTAACTTTAGACAATTTTCTATATTTTAAGAAAAGAAATAAGTGAGATAAACTACTAAGTTTGTCTTTTTTTCATACAGCTTCTGCATCCATATGAAAATATATTTCAAATGGAGACGGAAAAATCCCATTCCTGTGCCTCATCCTTAAAGTACTTGTAATAAAAAAAAATGACTACAGTGGAAAAATGTGTGCCTCCCATCTCCTTGATTTATAGAATGAATGCACACATTAGGTGTATCTCTCAAAAGCGATTTTGGTGTATATTTTTCCAACTGGTCAGCTAATCATACTGTGATGCAAAACAGATATCTACTTTCAGTAGCAACAGGAGGTAGTGAATTGGTTCTCATTGGCCAGAAGATCCATCTCATCCCAACTTGCACTGAACACATAGTCCTCTTCCAGCTACTGAATAATAGCAATCTTTTCAGATTTGTAAGCAAATCATTGAGAAAGGTAGGGTTGAACTAGAAGATCTCCAAGGTCCCTTCCAGCTATAGTATGATTCTGATTCCTAGATTACTTCTGACAACCCTGCTGAAGTTGTAGTTGTAAGGAAGTGTGGGAAGTTTGATATTAAAATATATTTTATTCTTTATACTGTTTCCATCTTCACTTAAAACATTAACAGAATCCACAATGGACTGAGAATCACAGCCTCCACTAAATAATTGACGGTCAAGCCCAAACTAAGCTAATCAAGTAAAAAAAAACACCAAAAGGGGGATCTTTTGCTCAAACTTCCGCAAAACCCCAAATATGTTACCCAGCCCTAATCCACATATCAAAAGATAAGGTCTGTAAACACAAATAGAGTTCATTAAATTGGTCTCCCAGTGGAACTGCATGTTCACAATAATACACATCATACACCCACACCCCTCAGGTGTCACCCTAGACTCATCATGTGCATGCTACCACACCCAGGACAGGCTACCCTATAAAAGCAACCTGCTGTACCCCACTTCTCTGCAGCTGCTCCCAAAGCTTTTGGGAATGAATATTTCTCCTTTCCTCAGAGTCGTCTGGATTTCATTTTAATTTATCCTTGGGCAACATCATCTTGCGATGGAACCCCCAATATAAGGGGACCTAGACATGGGTATAATCTGTGTTACTGTATTTATGTAAAAGAACAGGCAACTGTTTTGCTTATGTCCACTTCCTCCTTGCTTCAATTCACATGTGGTTCCCACACCTCCCACAATGACTATGGCCCTTGACCCGCAAAATAGATTATGCCCCATGATTTATGGTGCATAGCAATTGCATATAGATTCCATGCAGAGTTGGCACTCTGCCCTCCCAGGTCTTGTTGAAAATGATCCGAGGTTGCACAGCAGCCGTCTCGATAAATCACCTCCAGTGGTCGTTCCTCCATCATTAAAAGGATATCAAATGAGTTTGGTGTCTTGAAAAAGAGCAGGCACAACCTGCTACCTGTTATGTATGTTTGTTGCCCAGCGTGCAGCATTCTTATAGGCTTGAGGATTAGCTTTAATAATTTCCAACTCCAAAAGGACAGCTATAAATAACTTGAAATGCAACACGTTATTTGTGGTTGTGCCATCGCATGCCCTTGTTTAGGTCTCTTACTGCTAACTGAAAACATCTGTTCCTGTGGAAGCTGACCATTTCATGGCAGCAAGTATGGTTCCCAGGGTGACTCACGTGTAGAATGGCAACATTTGACAAGTTTCAGTGGTTGGTTTCTGGGCTTGGGGGAAAGGTACAGTGAAACAACAACCCTAGAAAGATCTTTAAATCGTATCCAACTGCTTGGTCGAGTAGGACAGGATCCGGTCATGAGACAAATGGAAGGAAAAAACCCTGTCACAATTTTCAGCCTAGCCACCAATGAGATGTGGCGATCGGGTGACAGTGAGGTGGTTCAAGGAGGTAAGTGTGTGTAGCAGTAGCTTGTTGATTATTTTGGCATTAAACTGAATTATGTATGGGCTCAGTCTCCTTTGAGATTGTATGCTATCTGTGTTGTGATGTCAGTAATGTGCATGGATCTATGCTCTCTTTTCCTATGTGTACACACACACACACACACACACACACACACATCTCTCAATTAGTGTCCGTTGGGGCCATTGTAGCAGGGGAAAAAAGGAAAGTATATTATTTTCTTCCACAATGAATAATTAAATGTCTTGCCGTTTTGGAAAGCTCTCTAAATGGCATTTTTCCTAGATTCTTGGGCTCAAAATTATATATAATCACAAGCTCTCAATTCTTTTAACATTTATTTTTAACAACTTCTCTTCTTGCCATCACCTGCTAATGGTTTTCAAAGTCTTGTAGTTTGTCCTAGCAACCAACTGAAAAAGTTGCTCCTGATTGTATAGTGAAACTGAATGTATTTATATGGTACTCTTGAGCCACGGTGACGCAGTGGTTAGAGTGCAGTACTGCAGGTTACTTCTGCCGACTGCTGCCTGCCTGCAATTTGGCAGTTCAACTCAGCCTTCCATTCTTCCGAGGGTGGGTAAAATGAGGACCTAAATTGTTGAGGGCAATATGCTGATTCTGTAAACCGCTTAGAGAGGGCTGTAAAGCAATATATAAGTCTAAGTGCTATTGCTATTCTTGTCCTAACAATTTTACTTGTCCTAATACATTTTTAAACTAGGAGGTTCTTAGATTTACTAAAAATATTATTTAGGCAGATTGTTTTTTTTTCCTGAAGCCCATTTATTCACTTGAGAGATTATAAAGTGCAGTTTTGGTGAACTGAGCCACTGCCACTATTTGCTTCTGGGAAACTAATTAGGAAAGCCAATAATACCATATTTAAAAAGGTGAAAAATTCCATGATGGGGACATAGCAATTGTTAATATGAATAGGGAGGGGAGTTCTCATGGGGCTGGCCAGCCCCAAAGTTGTATGGGCCTCTGTGTTCCCCAAGCAAGGCTGCACAGCCAAATGTTGACCCCTTTATAGAAGGCCGAGAGATTAGAGGCTTTCCTTACCTCTGAGGGCAGGACTTTCCTCAATGGAGGGGCAGCGGCAGAGAAGGCTCTCTTCCTAGCCCCACCAGTTGAAATTTTTTGACTAAAGGGATCTGCAGCATACTTTCTCTGCCTAAACGAGTGGGACAGACTGATGTGGGGTGAAGCTGATTCTGTAGGTAACCTGGCCTATGCCTTGTAGGGCTTTATAGGTGATGACCAACATCTTGGATTTGGAGTCGGAAGCAAACTGAGATTCAGTGCAGTTCACGGAGCAAAGGTGTTGTTATATGTGCCTTTCTTCAGGCACTTAGTGTGGCTCGCACAGCTGCATCCTGTACCAAATGAAGCTTCCAGACACTTTTCAAGGGTAGCCACATGTAGAGCCCATTGCAATCGGGATATAACCAGGACATGAGTGAGTGCACAGAGACCCTCCCTGTTCAAGAAGAGAAGTAACTGGCACAGAACATAGAATTGGGCTAAGGCCCTCCAGACTACAGCTGCTACCTAGTCTTTGAGCAGGAGCTGTTGAGTCCAAGAGGATCCCCAAGTTAATGCACCAGGTCTGTCTGGGCTAGTGTAACCTCATCCACAACCAAAGATGATAAACTCTTGAATACAAAGGGGCTCGTGCAACAGCCACTCCATGTACTGTACTGATGCCACTGGTCGATATTGTAGTGATGCCACTAGTTGTGCAAGACCAAATGTGGGCCAGATTGCAAGGGAGGTTTAAGAGCCTGAAATCTGAATAACCATGCCACCAAATCTCGGATACTCTGGAGCTGCAAACTGGGGTCTGGGTTGCCCATTGCTGCTCTAGCTAACACTCAGGAGATATGCAGGATCTCCGGTTGTTGTTAAAAAAATCTTTTCTGTGTTTTGTATGACCTAGACGATGTTACACAGAAGACTACGTGGCACAGAATATCTGTGTTCAGACCAGGGCTGAGAGACTTAGCTTATCGGTTTGTGAAGAAGGGGTAAGTTGAACTGAGATGCAGATGTTGGGTGAACTTTTTCCAACATGCGTCATTCAAATAAGAGTTTATTTCTAGCATTCCAGGTTCATAAATCATGTCTTGCCTAATGCTGTCTGGGAGGAGCTGGCCTTTCTTGAAACTCTAATCATCTTCCTAATAATAGACTCAAAGGGTGGATATATCATTTATTTTGGATGTGCTGTTTTCTATGGTACTCTGGTCTTTGGTATTGCTGTATGGTGGAGCCAGACTTGCCCAGTTGTCTGAACAGTTGGGTTATGAGATGCATTTTCTTTTAGCATAGTTGGCTGGGGAATTCTGGGAGTTGAAGTTCACTTGCCTTAAGGTTGCCAAGGTTGAAAAACAATGCCATAGAGCAAAGTTGTTGTTTTTTCTTATTGGGGCTGGTGGTAAGAGGAAAAATTAGGTTACAGCTCTCTACCATATCATTTTTTTAAAAATGCCCCTCAGGGAAAAATTTAGGAAATTAGGTGGATGTATATAGTTTGTTGCAGGCCTGATGGGATTATTTTGGCAATCCCTTGTGCCAAACACAGCCTTGGCAATAATAATTAAAATCCTCTTTTCTGATCTCCTGTAATTCACATAATTAATATATAAGCAGTATGCAGTGATCGCAGCAGTTAAATACTGATTTGATTACAAGGAAGTAATTTTCCAATTAAAGATGAAGGCAAAAGTTTTACAAGATTTGAAACTTACTTAGTTCAGCAGGAGTTTTTAAAGCAAATATCCACAGATTTAGAGTGATAACCCTAGCATATTTCGAAATACATGCAGCAGCTGTCCTTGAAGGAAAATCACCTATTCTTTTAAGATGTGTCATTGTTGATAGGGCTAGTTGAAAATACAAGCCGTGCATAGTTGTGCTGCCTAGGTGGCGCAGTGGTTAGAGTGTTGAACTGCAGGCCACTTCTGCTGATTCAATCTAGCAGTTCAAATCCCACT